>OMPJ01015089.1:0-82655 GCA_900312935.1 Carapus acus | reverse complement strand
TATTTTTTAGATAAGTTTGTATTGAAGCAATGATATATATTACGTAACATATATTGTGTATAGCAGGTTATGTTATATTATATTATATTATATTATATTATATTATATTATATTATATTATATTATATTATATTATATTATATATATATCATAAAAATATATTTTAAGTAATTGCTTGTCACCAATGAAAGCAATTTCATGAGAACAAATAGCATAAACGCATGAAACAAAATTTAGCTAATGATTCTATGTGTTTTAAGAAGTAAATTGAGGCACTGTTTGGCCACCTTTCAATTCAGTTGGCACTGGTTACTTTGTGTCTTGTACCCTGATGACAGTTGAGCGATGGAGGGATGCTTTTTCTCTGCAAACTCCTCCACAACGTCAGTAAGTCACCATGACAAGTACAGTGGTGCTGCGTTGCCGTGCTTTCTGACGACATTGTCAGGAAAATTAAATCTGCCATTCCAAGAAAGTAATGGTGTGTGTGTGTGTGTGTGTGCGTGTGTGTGTGTGCGCGTTACCGGCACACAATGTCATCATGTCATGTCTGAGACCCTGACTGGAGCAGCTAATTAACATCCTGCTGGGAACATGTTTGCCACCCCTGATAGCATAAAAAAGATATTAGCTCATCTCAGGTCAGCCTTTTCCATGCCACAGGCCAAGGAAGCAAATGGGATGTGTACACGTGTATGGAACAATGTTTACACCACTGATTTCATTATCTGTGTTATGTTATTATAAAATTTCTTTTTTTCACTTTGCTCTTCTAAACATAAAGTTTGTTACTGTTTGTCTTTGGGAACAGTGAGCAACAGTGATGGAGTGGCTGCCTGGGAATTCCTGTAGATGTCTCTCTATTTATGCTTTCTTAGATTCATAAATAAATCAACATTCATTTGTATAACCCAGAACATTCACATTCAACAAAGACCCAAATTCAAACATGATCACTTAAACAGCAAAAATAAGAATGAGGATCTGAAACAGGAGGGCACCAAAATTAACACGGAGCCGGTCCATAGCTGATCACCCAAACTATGGTGATGACTTGAAATGATTGGTGATTGTGGCCAGAATGTCGGTGAAGGCGGTGATGTTCTCATAACAGTTGGGAGCAAGCTCACAGCACGGGGATGCAGTGAGGTTAAGGGCCTTGCACACAGTGCAGAACCATCTAATTGTCTCATTTCTGCGGAGATTTTTTTAATATGGTCTGCAAGGAATGTGACTCCATACCAAGGGAAGAGAACAATGCTCCATTTTTCTCTATGCAAAATTCTGAAAAGGAAGTGATGATTGCATGTGAACTCAGCAGTGGGGACTGTCTGATTTATAAACTTGGGGAGAGGTGTAAATGATATTGGACCAGATATCTTTGCCAGGAAGCAACAACCCGCCCACTTTGATGGGAGAGAAGAGTCATTGTGGCGTTCAGAGATCCAGGCATACCCATGGACCATCCCACCCCAAAATCATAAATTCTATTGTGATTATGAACCACTCTCATGAAAAGACAGGGAGTGGAAACTTTTTTCGCATATGAGTTTTCTTATGATAGATGTCATTCATTGTATGTGCCCACATCTCTGTATCTCTCTCTTTTTCTTTTTTTTCTTTTTGAGAAACTAAGGGTTTCCGCTCTGTTTATTGTCCTGGCCATGTGTGTAACAGCAGGTGGTTGCGTCACACTGTTTCTCATGTAGGCAAGTCAATGTTGTACAGTTAGAAAATTATACTACAAACTGATCTGATCTAGATCACTGCTCAGTAACACAGGTGAACTCTAAGTAGGGACAGAGACTGGAATACAACAATGCAATCCTGTCCCTCCATGAGAAAGTCCCTTTGTCAATAAATATTCGTCACAACAGCAAAGTGGCAGATCAAAATTTAGCAATCGATGGGACAGATGACCACTAATTTAACAGTTAAACACCTCATTCTTTATATTCTCTTTCCTGTGTGCAATGGTGATGGACAGATTGACAGACAGTCTAATTATCTGTGGTGATGGTACTTGTGGGGAATTTAGCCAGTCCCTCCCAGAATCACCAGAGGACACATCAGACCGAGGCACGTTCGAGACAATGCAGTCCAAGTCTTTTATCTCACCGGGAGTGGGGCAGTCCCACCTCTTCTCGTAGGTTGTCTAACTAACAGAGTTTTCTGTCTGCCACATTAAGGTGTGACTTTAGATAAGCAAATGCGCCACAGTCCTGTGGAGATGTTTCCAAGGCGTCGTCAGAAATTTGCATATCAAAACGTCCAAGTGTCCCCTTCTCTCTGGTGATTCTCGGGCCTGCAGTCTGCAATGGACAATCTTGGGGAACAAACGTGTGGGTTCTGTGTTTCACACAAAACCTCCAGGCCTGGGGTGTCAAACTCTTTTAGGACTTTGAGACTGATGGCTGTCGCACCCGTGTTGTTAAGTCATCTGGCAGGCTGTGTGTTTGACACCCCACATCTAAGCATTTGGTAGAACATCCTATAAATGTACATAGTCCCCCTTGTATACATACAGTAGTTCCCACCCTCCCCTTCATTACTTGCAGACATTGTTGCAAATTGTTATTTGCCCTGTTAGAGCTCAATGTGCACATTTCTGCAAGCATTGATACTTTCATCTCATTGCATCTTGAGTAACAATGACAGGAGCAGGCATAGGAATAGTGCCAATACTTATCAACTCCGGGTTACAACCCAACTCTAGATTTGCTGGTGATTCATCCTCCTACTCAGTGGAGAAAATGACTACGCGTCCCAACTGTTATTAGGGTAAGGACAGGTTCTAGCATGAGAACTGTCTCTGTTTTTCTGTTTGCCCTTTGAAACATACAATGTCATTCTGCACTACACAACTCAAAAATTTGTTGAATTGATTGCAAATCAGGCTTTTTCTTTACGTACGATCCCTTTTCATCATCAATTATAATTAAGGTATCATTCTTCAATTAAAACGTTGTTTCTGATCAATTGCCCACTGGATATGCAGTGAAATTAAACTAGTCAAGCTGATAGAATGTCCAGATATACCCTGAAAATTCTGCATATGGCAAAGAGTACAACAACAACAATGTCTTGAGGTAAGAAGGAGGGATGATACTGCATACACACGAGGGACATGACAAGACAAGACATGCATCTATAAGTACTAAAGTAATGCTTTTATGTGACTCTTAGTGTTTCCCTGTATGTCTGGACACGCATACCTGTTTGGAAAATGCAAAGTGTCCTTCAGCAAGATACTAAGAAAGATAGTGATAGACTCTTGTTGCTATCAGCAATGAGGGAGGACGTGGCGGATCGAAGGTTGCTCAAGGTTTGGCTAAAGGCAGGTAGATTTCAGTTGTGCTGGAATGACTTTATACTGAATGAAGAATAAAGTGTAAATTAAGTTTCAGATGGAAACTACCTGAGATTCACCCACTGACTGTTCCCAAGAAGACTGAGCTTTCCTGATTTGGAGTTTATTTCAGCAAGTTTGCAGAAGGAAAAAATAACAGGTGACAGAGTGGAAATGTTGGATGTGAAATGAATGAATGTCTAAAAAGTAACAACATACACCTGAGCTACCTAATCCCCCTCATTATATACAGAGTTCAGCAGAGTGAAGGACACTTAAACTAAAACACACAACAGCCTCATTGACAGAATCCGGGTGCTTATGGTAATCGTGAACTAAATATGAAATATCAGTCTTTCTCCATAGAAATCATACAGTGATCACCAGAGGCTGATCTTTGTGGAGGGGTTTGATTGGTTTTTGGATTAATAAATCTGGTGATGAGCATAGTGTGATGAAGCAATGGTGACATGGTGACAGGAGAATATGATGTCATCCTAGAACCCTTATTTTTTCTGTTAAATGGGCAAAAAGTCTAGGAACCTGCAAAGGATCCACATTTGCAAATTCAAAGGACAATATGATATATCCAAACCATCCATCGTGTCAGGCCTCATCACCCTCTTTGACACCCTCACTTTCAGTCAGGTTGCAATTCTCCCCTCTATTCACTTACTGAATTACTATGACAGATAGTAAGCCAGTGTTAGGAGAGAAACTTTCGCTCTCCTGAGTGTCCTTTTGTCCTAGGGAAGAAATAATTTACAGAATGCAGTAAATTCAAATCAATTAACTTTACTTAGAACCTCCAAGAGGTGATGCTGTACAATCTAAAGGTGGTTCGGTGTGGTCTCCCCTAACACCAACAGCAGTGAGGTCACTGCACAAAATCTGAACCTCAAACTCTCCTCGCCTGTAAACCTTTATAATACGACAGAATAATAGTGGCCATTCAAGGGTTGGTTGTTGTTGAGTCATTGATCAATGAGTCCTTGTTAATCCTCTGTCCTCTCCTGAAACACATCCTATGAACACCACACAAAGCATCGTCTCACAAAATTCCTAACTTAGGCCATAAATCCTACAGCAGCGACATGTGGTTGCCTTTAACCTAACAAGATTACATGATTGCGTGCCACCAATAGGCCCCTACTTTTCTTTTCTCACACAGCTAACATTGTTGTTAGTAATAAGTGTTCCTCTGCAACATAATGTGCCTGGACAACACAATACCTGTCCTCGCGATGGAATGAAAAGAGACTTCATTTCCCACACTGCACCGCGGCGCAACTGAATTACATGTGACACCTTTAGCGGCTCCGGGCTGTTTCACGACGTAGTGACCTTTACAAAAAGCAGTCGCCAGAGACTTCTCTCTGTCTACACACATCTCTGAGACTGAACTCATCGATAAGGTGCGTTTACCGCTTCTACGCTTCTGAAATGGCACCGCGCGGCTCCTGATGCTGAGTTGGTGGTAACCTGCGTTTTTGTGTCCGAACGCGCAGCGGGTGCAAAGTTCTCCGTTAGCTTGATGCGGTGTTGATGTTGGGTAAACAATCTGGGGGATAAACTAACGCAGATGTCGATGAAATTCCGAGGTAAAGTTGGAGTTGGCCAAATCCTCTTGAACTCCTCTTCGATTTGCTCACTTACTAGTTGTGCTCTCGGCTCGGCGGGTCTTTGACCCCAAAAACCCACGATGACGAACACCAACGCACATTTTTAACCACTGAAAGTTGAATAAATCCGTTGAATGGGGTTGGAAATGACTAATGTTAATATCTAAACATGTGATTTTCGAGTAACAAACCCGTTTAGATTAATTGCCTGCGCTGTTGTATATGCTATCGCATCTTTTTTTTCATTCCTTATCAGTGAAGGTTGTGAAATGTTCGACGTATGAGATAATAGTAAATAACGCTTACGAATTATCACAGTGATTTTCTTAATGATTCACCCATTGTGTTCGGGATATAAATATTGAAAGACATGTCATTTGGATGAGTATTAGATTTGCCATGCTGACCTGAAATTGGATCGTTAAGTGAATGTATTCATTTCTGTTTTGCTTCTTTGAATCGAATAGACACAAAGCATAGTTTGTGTTGTTAGTTTTGTCTTATTTCTATTCATTTCAGTACTCAATCAGAAGTAGGGCAGTACCTTAGTGGCAGCAAAGGTGAACCCTTGGATTTTGTGTTATGTCAACTTTAGTGAAGTGGTTGGTAAACTGAGAAGTTCAGTTGCTAAGAAATGCTGATATGGAGGGAAAGTGAGAACATGATAATCATCAGATTTGCAGAGGAGACCATTGTTTGCTGGCTATACAATGGCAATTAATGTCATTCTTGATGACTAGAGCCTCTACACGCTCTTTTACATAGCACAACAACATGGAATGAAGACAAGGGAACAAAACGGCAGAACTTCTAACGGCTAAATACTCATATGGACAGATTTGTGGGTGCCCCTCTGTCATTGGAAAAATATCCCACAAAGACCACTGAAAGAACTTGAAATGAACAGTAGATGTATTTATTAAATTAACTTGAAAGTTGACCAATGAAAATCAGATATTGTGGTTCAATTAAATATTTTTTAAAAGACAAAGTAATGAGACTGGCCGAGACAAAAATAATAATGGGTGTGTCCTCTGATTTGCATCACATGTGTCCTCGAACTTACTAGTAGTCAGTCTGCCTATTTAAAGGGGGACAAGTTGTGTCTGTGCTGTTTGGTGACATGGTGTGTACCACACTGAACATGCACTACAGCGAGGGAAGGACAGAGTTCTTTGGAGATGGAAAATAATGGACACGCATATTCAATTCAGTTCAATTTTTTGAGTGACCCCCACCAATGCCCTGGACATGGAACAGACTGACTTTGGTTTGTCTTTATGGAGACCTGTGGCTGTCCATTGTAGAGGTGCTGAAACTCTTTGAAGCATGTGTTGGAGAAGTGAAAACTTTCACTCGCACCCTCCACTCACGCCTGATAAAGCTGAAAGGTTTCGTATTAGCAGAGTCTGGTGGCTGTCCAGAGTAGAAACAGTGTTGTGATGAACTTTCAGACCAGGGTTCATTCAAAGGCTTGAGTTGAAGAGGGGTACAACTCCACCTCCTCGGCCAATGTGTTGAGGAATGTGAGTGTTCACATGACTGGGAGGAGGAGTGGCTTCATTCAGGCTGCAGCCTGGTTTAAAGGTAAAGATGACTAAGAAAATGCATTTTGACAAGCCACAAAGCTTGTGAGAGGATGTGTTTTTGACAGATGCAACAAAACTGGAGCTTTTTATCCATCAGCGCCATGTTCACAGATTCAAAATGAAGCATACCAAGAAAAGAACAGTGTCCCTACTGTGACACATGAGGAGGCTCAATTATGCACTAGGGCTTCTTTGCTGCTTCCAATATCTCATGAACCTGTTCAGGGCACAATAAAATCTCAACGCTATCTCTGAGAGATAGGAGTGCACTACAGAAATGTAGGTAGGTAGGTTGTAACTAACTATCGATCCACTGATCTGGTAATCTAGGAAATGAAAAGCTCCAGCAGCAGTTAGATGGGGGATGGCGTGTCTTATCCCAGCTCTGTGGCTCCAACCTGTGTTTAAAACCTGAAATATCCATTTGTAGAGGGATGAGTACTGAGTAGAAAAAGAGCAGGATAAGTACTGTGCAGAAAAAGTAGAAACACACTAGTCAAGCTATCCCTCTGCAAGAAAGGCAGAATGAGTGAGGGTGAAAAAAGCTAGCATTTGCCAGAATCAATGTGCAATTTTTTAAATATAAGGATCAAATGAGCATTGTAACAAACAGAGTAAGTTTGTGTTTTTATGTAGAATTGATGCCAACCTATTGTGTAAAAGTAAACCTGACCCAACTTCAAATTCACAGCGTCTAATAAGACTCCTCTCTTCTCCCTCTCCTTTAGTGGCCATGAATTTCATCCTGGAAACTATCCAGGTCCTCCTCTTGTCACTCTGGTACAATGTGGAGTCCTTCATCCATTTTTTCGTGCCTGTGAAGAAGAAAAGCATCTCTGGAGAAGTTGTCTTGATCACGGGGGCGGGCAGTGGGATCGGACGTCTCATGGCTCTAGAGTTTTCCAGTCATAGTACTGTGCTTGTGCTGTGGGACATCAACCTGGACGGACTGAAGGAGACGGCAAGACTTGCCAAAGAGGAAGGAGCAACCGCAGTTCACTACTACATGTGTGACTGCAGTGATAAAAATGATGTTTACAGAGTTGCTGACCAGGTAAGAGTCACCCATGGTTACAGAATATCGGAACTATTGTGCAGAACCAATTAATGTGAAAGCTGTCAAAGATAAACTCCGCCTTTGTTGATGACAGCGGGCTATAGAAAATGGAAAAAAATAAATGCGTGGTGGGTGAGTTAGTTTTAGAGGAGTTTATAAGTAGTTTGTAAGGAGCGGCTTTCGTCTGGCCGCTATCTTCCAGGCGTGATCAGTGGATTGCTGCAGAGATGGTTGTCCTTCTGGAAGGTTCTCCTCTCTCCACAGAGGAACACTGGAGCTCTGACAGAAAGACCATCGTCTTCTTGGTCACCTCCGTAACAAAGGTTCGTTCTCTGACATGCCCTCTGCATGCGACTGTGGGACCTTGTCTATATACTGTAGGTGTGTGACTTTGCAGATCATGTCCAATCATCTACATCACCACAGGTGGAATCCCTCAGGAATGTCATAGGAAAATGGGTGTGATAGTGAAACTTGCATAGTGAGGCTGTCATTAAAAAGTACTACAGTCAAGTACCTAGTCAGAGTAAGGCCGGCAACAAGGAGTAGGCTGATAAAACAAGAAAAAAATCCAAGTCATCAGTACCTATGCTCTCTCGGGAATATCCCCTGGGACAAAATTTACAATTTGAAATGCTAATCATCGAGGGTATACTTAGAGAGAATGACACGCATGACAAACATGCTAATGTGTGCAAGTACAATTACTGATTATAGAAACCATGCCATGCAGTTGGAGAGGAATTACAGAGCGTTGGGTCTGTACGTGGGGTCTGTACCCTGAGCATGTTGTCATTCAGTGCCTTGCTCAGCGGTCGCTTGACAGCGCACAGGAGGCCAACAGCTATCAGTCCAGTCTCCCCAGTTTTTCATCTGAGCTGGGAATTGACCGGATCCCTCTCTGGTTCCCAGTGAAAGTCTTAACAGGCTGGGCCAGTGCCGCACCAAAGCTTTGCTCTGGCTTTGCTTCATTACAGCATGTGTGGGAATGTGCTTGTCTTCATGGGAGTGTGAATTATGCACCTGTTTGTGTGACTTTGTATGACTTTTTGCAGTTGTACGGTGCCTGTTGCCATGGACTAACAACACTGATAGCACCAACCACCTCATTTAAGCACAGTTTTATATTAAAGAATTTGCTAAGGGAAGAAACAGTTGAGATGGGATTTCTGTGTGGAGTGACCAACAATTCTTCTTTTTCTTCTGTGTTATAGTTGTTTTCTTTTTATTCCCTGTCTATATCTGCTGTGTGCAAAGAAGCCAAGACACAGATGCACATATACATGCTATCGTCATGCTCTTGGCAGGGCAGAGTCACACATCATTTCCCTTTTGCTTCACACAGGTCAAGAGACAAGTGGGTGACGTCAGCATTTTGGTGAATAATGCCGGCATTGTGACTGGAAAGAAGTTCATGGATGCCCCTGATTCACTAATAGAAAAAACCATGGAAGTGAACACCATGGCTCACTTTTGGGTGAGTAGCACTTGCAAGTCAAAAAGTGCAGATAATCGCAATTTGTCCTCATCCATGTTTGATTTGAACTATCATTCCATCCCTGAAATCTGTTGTTGGTCTAATTTTTTTGTTTGTGTGCTTGTCTTTTTCTCTCTGTTTTAGACGTGTAAAGCGTTTCTCCCGGCCATGATTGCCACCAACCACGGCCACATAGTTAGTATCGCCAGCTCAGCTGGTCTCATAGGAGTCAATGGATTGGCAGGTTTGTTTGAAATAACAATTTTATTCAAACTTAGCAGTGCGCAGCTCGTAATCTTGGCGGCACACTGTACGACGGAATAACCAAAAGTTGAAAAGACGTTGAAAAAGCGGAGATCCTGAACAAACTCCACCACTGTCTCCCTAAACAAGAATATTGTTTTGTTTTGTGATACCTTGTTTTTGCGTGTAAAAGACGTAGGGGGTTAAAAAACTTAGATGCTTGCTTTATTACATACCCAGTGGCGACCAAATCCTTGCTATGCAAGCATGCAGTTACTGAATATTGTTTGCTCACATCCCATCCATTGTCTACAATGTACTCCTGTGACATGGGAAATTTATGCTGACTTTCAAGTTTGACTGTCAAATTCAAACTGTCTGAATCTGAGTGTGTGGTATGTGCATCTTAAAGACACACTTTGACGAGTAACTCCACCCATTAAGTAAATGAAAATGTTTATTCAGAGGTGTTCAATTTCAAATAATTATTAACGGTACTTACTGGTGTACTGACGCAGAAGATGTTTTTTTAAGCATGTCTACATCACCTCCAATGTTCTTGTGTGTCCTATTCCATTTCAGACTATTGCGCCAGTAAGTTTGCGGCGGTAGGCTTTGCAGAGTCCATTGGTCTAGAGCTGCTTGCTTGTGGAAAAGATGGTGTGAAGACCACGATTGTTTGCCCGTACTTCATCAACACCGGGATGTTCGATGGATGTCAGACTAAGTAGGTCACAGAGATGCTAACTGGTGTGTCTCTGCCTGTCTATACATCTGTCTGCCTGTCAACAGCAGCAATGAAAACCAACTTAAGAGGAGAAATGCAAAGATACAATTATGTCCACAGAAACAAGTTTTGCTGTTTAAGACAGACTCTTAACTTCAATTTATGGTACCCAAGTCCTTTTTTCAGTGGCTCAAAAGTAATTGGAGACATAAGTGTTGCAAGATTGATATAGAAAAATTTGATTTTTGATAAGTGGTTGAGAATCCATTGCAGGCAATTACTGCCTGGAGGCAGAAACTCATGGACATCTCCAAACACTTGCTGTCCTCCTTTATGATAATTGCACTCCTGGAGTGATGGTTTGAACAGCCTATGAAATAGATCTTGTGTCAGTTGTCCAATTAGTTTCGAGCCCCTGAAAAAGAGGCAGCTACAAATAAATCAACTGTTATTCTGAAATCCTTTCTCCAATTTGCATGTGGATATCTTCAAATTAAAGCTTTGAGTCAGGACTTGTAAATCCACATTGTCCACATAACTCTAGTTTGTTTCTTGGTAAGCAGATGAAATAGCAAAACGTGTTTCAATGTCCAAATGTATTTGGACCAAACTTTATGTATATTGTAGTTTCTGTAAGTGAATATAACTCTGTATACATATGTTTGATTTGTATTTGCTCAAACTGAATTGTTATATTTACTAGGTTAGATGGAAGAATGTCAAATCCAATGACAGTCATGATTAGTCACAGGACTTAGACAATTAATCAAGAAATGTTGGAATGTGTGTAGAAATATTGCTTATTTGATGCATCAGTGTTTGATGGTGATTTCGGAGTTCATGTTAATGTTGTTATGGGGAAGATTTAAGATGAAGGATTTTTTTTCCTTCATTCTTTAAGATGGCCAAGACTACTGCCCATTCTGGATCCAGACTATGTAGCAAAGAAGATTATCAATGCAGTCCTCACAGACCAGGTCTACCTGCTCATGCCCAGGAGCATGTATGTCATCACGGCCCTCAAGAAGTGAGTCCATGAATATTTCATTTGTTCTGAAACAGCTCCTTTTAACTTGTCTGTTCTCTCTGTGCCATGATGTGATTTTATTTTGTCACTGGTTTGAACAACTTTCATTAGATGTGATTGATGGAAGTGGTTTTGGGTGATTACCTCAAAGCTTGCCAACACTTTCATGCTGTTAGCACGTTCATCTGCATCTCTGTAACAGCGACAATCAGCTGTGCGCTGAGCGTGACTGCCTCCTCTTCAAAGTGCTGGAATTGGAATCGGGATGGGATTCAGACTGTTTGTGTATTACCGTACTTTGGGTTTACTGGCCCAAGCGTCCTTTGTTGCACTGGTTGTTGGCTTTGAACGTATTCAGCAATCATATCAATATTCCGCTGCCACAGACTTTCTGAGCTCAGTGTAGGATTGCAATGTGGTTCCGTTTGACAATGATGTGTCATCACAAGCTGTGACAGCACAGGGTTGTCCTCTGCATGACCTCCTTGACTTCTTTCCTGGACCAATAGCTCAATGGGTCAATCCAGTATCTATTTACCTACTTAACACAAGTTGAAGCAACAGTAGAAAGGCAGCTGGTCTATGGATCTGTGTGCCTCCCCTCATTAGATAGCAATGACGAGAACAATGAGACTACGAATAACATCGGTTAAAATGAGTATTTCTTTGAAGGCCAGGCTCAGCGCTAGAGAGAAGGGGAGGAGCTTTGACAATCAAGACAGGCTCAAAGTTGAACTGCTAGCTTCAATGGTTTTGTAAGTGGTAAGGATGCCTCCTTGACACCTCCGTTGGGAGCTGTTAAGGGCTTTTCTAGGGAGGAGGACCAGAGGCTGACCTAGGACACCCTGCTGGCCGTGTCTGTCTGCTGGCCTTGGAACACCTGAGATCCTTTGGATGGTCAGGTGGAAATTGTTGTGTAAAGGGCTGTTTCAGCTGCCTTGCCAAGGCTGCTGCTTGCTTGACTTGTCCCTCCATAAGCAGAATAGAATCCGTGACATTCACGTCATGAATCAGTTCAGTCCGATGGTGTCCAAACTATGGCTAGTGGGTCAGCTGTGGTCTGTCATCCATTTTTAACTGACCCTCTCCAGATTGAACAATCTCAAGGAATACAGTAATTGAGAGGAAGCAGAAACTCTCCTCTGTAAGGGTCTTTTTGGTACTCGCAGTCTATCTCTCAGGAGGGGACCTGGAATAAGTCGAAGCAAAAGCAAGGTGGAGGCAATTCTTCTCTCTGGTCACATATGAGACAAATCAACTCTTGTGAAATGTTATTTTGTTATTCACTGAAGGATTAAGGCAGAGTCATACAGGGAACAGAGTCCTCTGCAAGAGGTAGCACATATTTACTCCGACTACACATCTAAGGTCATGGCACGGTCAAGGGCTGAGGGATGTATGACACATCAACTTGACATCTAAAAAGACAGAAGTATGTTCTTTATCGCAGGACATGGCTTCCATATTGAGAAACAGGAACTTCTCAGAGGGGAAAGTAGGATATGAAACCATTATTGTGGTCGTCAAGTGACCACTTTCTGACTGCGTGCACACCATATATTCATCGCCAAACTAGTGTGTGCAGATGGTTATTCGCATTGGTGCGTTATGTATATTTTGCTACACCTGCAATGTCGTCTGACAAGAGGAAAAGAGAAAGCATGATGGTCAATGCAGAGTTTGGTTTTGTAGCCAGAACAACAAAAACCAGGAGCCACTGAGTATGAGTGCCGCAGAGAGGAAACATTTGATCAGATATTTTAGTGTTTATTTCAGTGTTATGTATTTTGCTGTTGTTTGCGGTTTTTCCCTTTTCCCCCCCTTGTTTTTTCTCTGTTTTTCCATCATTATTTCTGCCATCTCTTTTGATTTGTTTTGATACTCAGTGGGGAGGTCGTCAGCCCTGTGACATGCATCGGTGTTTGAATAACTGTCACCCAGAGCAGCAAATCTCAGATGATGAAAGGATTCCTGCTACAAAGACATGAAGCGCCCGCAGAAAACACAGAATGCAAAGTCCATCACGAAGGGGCTAAAATAGTTTACTATCACAAGTATAAATGGCCAGATTGTAGATCCTAAATTGTACAATAGAAATGGGAAATACAATTAAATGACAAAAACACAAAGAGAATGGTGAAACAGCATGAATGAAGGCTGTGCTTTACTCGTAACATTTTAAATTTTCAAGCACATGCTGTCCTCATTTGATAGGTAGGTAGGTACTTTATCGATCCATTGATATAGCGATCCAGGAAATTTAAAGCCCAGAAACTCAGAGAATGATACAGAGAGGAAGAGGAGAACTACGCAATATAAAATACCAAAACCATCAATGTGATGCACACGTCTTTCTCTCTGTCTGTCTAATGACGCACCCTACACTATTGCACTGAGGCACGTTGTGTGTTTGTGGCGGGGGTGGTGTGTTGTAATGTGGGCGGAGGTGGGGTGTTGTGTGTCACACTGTGGGGGATGTGTGTTGCACAGTCGGTGTACAGATGTGTTATCCTTTATTGCACTTCCCTTCCTGAGATCCTTGTTAGCCCCTCCTCGCCCCAGATGAGGAATTTTCACGGCCACTGGAACAAAAGAGTTGTTAAGTCTGTTATTCCTGCAGTAATGGAGTAGCAGCTGATCTCTGAACTGCTGTGCTGCCATTGGTCGTTTTGAAGGCATTTGTCCCACATTTGAAGCAGGGCTTGTCATCATTGCAGCTCACAGCAGCCTGTACACACACGTCCAGGCAGAAGTTGACCATGCACCGTACAGCACCATGTGGCCGCACATCTAGCCGCAGACCTTCATTAGAATTATATTTCTCATTAGTTAACATCTTGAAACAATGGGTCAGCTGCTTCAAAAGTTGCTTTTTTGTCATTTCCTCATCTGGGAATGACCTCTTGTGGATTGAGTTAACCTGGAACGTTGCTTTGGTCGATGCCTTTGCTTTCCCCCAAATTTAAGTTCCTGAAGCTCCACCACTCAGTTATAGACAATTTTCCAAATTTGGAGCTGCTAATTAGATCCCAGGTGTACTTCCAAGACTCTTTGAACAGATATTTCCCAGAATGTATGTGGGATATAATGTTAGTGGGACAATATCAGATGCTTTTGAAAATATAGGCCCAATTGGCCATAATCCCTATTGTACAAGCGATGGTTGAGATATGTAGCGATTGACATTGTTCATCACTATTCAAAAGTTGTTGTTTTTATGACAAGAAACACCATGTGACCATGCTCCACCATCTTATTGATTCCACGTCTCCTTGTCATCATCCCAGCATACTAACCTGGAAGCAGTCAGCCCTCCTCGACAATTACCTGGGATTCCCTCTCATGGTAGACCACCAGATAGATGAATACAATCATTTCAGTATGCGCTGGAAATTTCATATTTCTAATGCACATCAAAGCTCCAGCCCAGCCATTCCATCAGCTCGCTACAGGGGGGCAAAATTTCTGTCTTAACAATTGTGTGACGACAAAATATTGTTGATGACCGATTCGATTTCTGCTGTAACCACCAAATATGAACAAAGGTGCATTTACCAGAGGCGTGTAAATGCAGTGTAAGGGATGATGATGGATCTGTGAACTGCTGGACTCAATCCCTCTTCACCCAATTTTGGATGTGAGGACATGAAATGCAATTTCTAGGCTTCTGCCAATGAAATGCCATGAGACCCGTGTGGTGGTCATGCAGTGTAGATTCAGTTCTGCTGGATCTTCCTCTCTCATCTCAATTTGCTGATCAGAAAAAAAACAAGTCGTATTTAAAAAAAAGTCAATTCGGCAAATACTTTTGCACCAGGCTACAAACCACTGTTTGAATATAATGCCATTGTTACTGTTCAGGTTACTTTATGCACTTTTCTCCATAAATTTTTTCTATGTTACAATTTTACACAGTTACATCTCTGTAATTTTGTACATGAATTTTGTGTATTTTTCAGTGTAAGTAAGGACTGTGTTATGTGGACTCTTCAGTCTTGAAATTCAATGGAAAAAATTGGGCCTGTTGAGAAGGTTTGAATAAAGAACTGTTTTTGTAGGCTTCATGTTTCAGGTTGTCTTTGGCAATGACTCTTGCTGTGTCCAATTAATTGAATTCAATTTTATTTGTGTAGTGCCAAATGATAACAGAAGTTTTCTCAACGCACTTTCCAAGATGGAGCCAGTAGAGCTCCTCAACATGTAAACACTCAAATTCTATAGGATGAATACACAGAGACCCAACACATCCCCCATAAGCAACAGAGGTGAAGAAAAACTTCCTTTAAAGGAAAGAAACCTCGGGCACGCCAGGCTGCAGGTCGGCGGCCAACCAGTTGGGTTGAAAGAGAGAGGGAGGGAGAGAGAGAGAGAGAGATGTAGTGATGCAATAGCCACCCTCACACAATAGATTGTTACTGCAATGAACATGTAAAGGAGAGAGTTTCAGTAGATCATGGGTTTGTTGGAGGAAAATGGCATTGGATGGTCTGAATCAAATGGGAAAACAGGAGAGGAACATGAACTTGGTGTTGGTTGAGTTGGAAGGTGTACTTCATATTGAAATTTCTGGATGAATTTTGGAGCCAAACCAGAGTATGAAGCTGTTATAGTCAGGTTGATTGAACAACATTGCGGTCACCATTGGAGGATGAGAAATGCGATAAACACAACATCAGCTGACAGCAGTGTATAGCAGTTTTGCAGCATCACAGCATTATCGCCACAACACACAGGAAACATCAGTTGAACCAGGCCTTTGGCGAATGATTTGTTGGGGAGTGAAGTGGCCGCAGTGTGCTGAGCATGTTCACACCCACAGGCGTGTGCCAATAGTTTGTTCAATATCTTAATATACCGAGAGGAAATGAAGTTGATCGACCTGTGGCGCTTCCCTAGTCATGCTCAACATACAGGTATGTTGAGGCAACATCTTATTTAATCGTTGTTTGGAATTCATGGATGAATGAGGACCCGCTCGGCCAACAGTGGAGAAATCAAAACACTTTCATTAACTGGTTGGCAATGATGACACAGGTAGTTGCAGTTAGTTTTCAGCTAGTTTTCTAGTTGGTATTGCGTAGCATGGTTCAAGAGTCTGTAACATCTTCTTAGAATCTTGATTTTCTACGACACTGCAGTGTGGAAGCCCTTTGCAAATGAAGACGTTCACAGACTCTGTCATCGTCTTAGTCTTTCAGAACTTCATTCAACAGGACAGGCTACAAAACATTCAAGTCATCGTCATGACCTGAAATGTCATCAGTTGTTTCATTTGTACATCACGTTGAACAGTGTTTCCATAAACAATGTTGAAAACGCTTCTCACCTTTCATTGTGCTAGTTCCCCACATGTGCGTAATAAGTAATCTTTCAAACAAAAATACTATGGATGAGTTGCTTTCTCATTAATTCTGCCTTAATGAGGATTCGCAGGTTCCTGATGTGCCTGTTATGTCTTGTGTCTCCGCTCCATTTGTCCAAGGACAGAGCCATTATTCTCGCTGAGACAGCCATTTGCAGTCTGGACTTACTAGTGCAGATATCAGACAATATCCATCATCTTCATTCTGCTCTAGAGATTCAATGCTGTCTGCTTTTTGGAGTCTTGTAAAACAAAAACTGATGAAAAAGTAAAGACGCAGTTACACTCAGACTACATTTATGCTGCAGGCCATGATGCTCAAGAACGGGTTTATGCTGAAATTCGATTTTCTTGTGGTGTTTGTTCACACTGCGGCTTAAATGTGACCAACATCAGACTCCATTACAAACTGTCACAACACTGTAGTGACGCCCCGCAGGTGCAGAAGAAGACATGATGCTCGCCACGCTCAGAGGAGCACGCCATCTTTTATCGAAATAAGTGTGGATGCTACGTGCCTCAGCATGGGCTGATCCTCATTTTTACCTCTCTAATTGATTTTAAAGTCAGATGACCTGCAATGCACCATTCAGAGTGGTGTTTTTTTTGGAAAAGACTCTGGGATTCAAGGAATAACATCTGAAATTCCTGTTCATTAACTGCGGTGCTGGTGCTGAGCCATTGGGGCACCAACAGATTCTAAATCTGAAATCTGTGTCCAGATACACTGGGTAGAAACCTCAAACTCTCAGGCCTCTGGGACTCAAGTGGGTTGTCGTTAAATACAACAACTTTTTGATTATCCTTTCTTTCTTTACTTTTGTTTTTTGGAATCCTCAGATACATTCTCATCTGTGCTTCTTATCTGTGCTTTCCTCTCCAGTATCCTCCCCATGAAGCAAGGCATTTTGCTGGGCCAGTACCTGGGAGCCTTCAACCTCATGGACTCATTCAAAGGACGCTCCAGAAAACAAGACTGATGATGGCGGCAGCAGCGGCAGACACACCTCAGAGACACGTACAAACTTAACACATTTTTATCAAAACGTCTGCATGAAGAATTGCGTTTTAGCTGTTTAACCGTGAATGCTGAAAACAGTCTTGTTGTGAAATGATGGAGTTGTCATCATTGGGGTGGATGTCTCACCTTTTACATGTTACACTCGACTTTGGGTGTAAGAACATGTCACGTGTACTCATGTTCATATTGAGCTTAGTCAATATATATCAGAACATTTATCCAATTCCAATCATTTCATCAACAGTGGCCATGATCATTTTATGCATACAGAGTACTTGTTGAATTTCAGGGAAGAATTATTGTGTTCCCCAAAAGGAACATGAGATTGTCAACATCAGGTTATCAACAATGACTTTGTTGTCATTACAATTTTATAACGTCAAACCTAAAAATGAGTCGCTCTCAGCTGCCAGATGGACACTGTTTATCAGTTTTATCTTTTAAGCCTGATTAATGTGAAGGCCTCTATTTTACACATTATGCACAAGCACAAAGTAAAGATATGCCCTACCATCTTTTTGCTAAAATACAGTATATCTAATATCACATTGTGATATTATACGCTGCCAAAATTCATGATATCAGTCTTTAGCTTGGAACCCACCAAATTCAAGTGAAGGCTGCATTTGCCATTATAGTTAAATAAGTATCCTCTGCCAAAATATAATCTCATACCGTGAAACATCAGACAAAAGATGTGACTTTGCAAAAAAGTCACATCACAGATGCTTATTCACTTAGTACAATGACAGTCACTCTCCAAATCCCTGAACACTTCTGAAACCATTCAGAGGTGTTTGAACAAATTGACCAATTCCTGTGAAATAATCCTGCGTTCTCCGGATTGTGAGCTGTGTGTCCTCAATTTTCATCAACCAAAGAAGTGTGCTGAAGCCAACTTTGCAGAAGTTGCCAGAAAATATTTGTCACTTGAAGCGATAATGAAGAAAATTTATCAGAAGTGAGGTGTTCTCACCGAAATATTACACAGAATGACTTAGTGCATTTTACTAAGAAGATCTCAGCGCTTAGTCTTTGTATTTCAGCTTTTTAAAGTAATTGTTCCTGCGTAAACAGTTTGCAAGTGTCAATAATTTTGGGTATGAATGTCTTTACAACATGAGCATATTACGGTATACTGTATATCACACAGCTTGTGCCTTAATGTTAGTATATTAAGAAAGGCCACTATAGTATGCAGATATTGTGTAAAGAAATGTCTAATTGTACTGTAATTGTTTTACAAAGTGATATTTTACAGAACGTTAATTACTGTCTATTATGATCTGTACTCTGAAGTTAGAATTGGGTCTCAAACAAAATAAACCTAATTCATGCAACATCTTAATTCGTTTTTTTGCTTATTGCATGTATTTACATTTAGACAATGCATGTATTTGCATTCGACAATCCCTCATCAACCTTTAGCACCCAAAGAGCCATTTTGACATGTTTCCAACAGAAAAGAATAGAAAATATGACTCGTGGGCCACACAAGGCCCATTGGGCCATTCAGTGCGGCTCAAACAAGCAATGCCAACTTCTCAAAAACCAAATGCTTCTCTTTCCCGCAGTACCAGCGTTGTCCACTTGAGGCACCTCCCCTAGTCCCTCCTTCCACTAACAAATCAGCCGTTTCCCACACTGGCTTGATTCCAGCCGCCTGTAAACTGTCCCACACGGAACAACAGGAAAATCAACCTGCTGTATGCAAATATGAGAGGTGCAAACAGAGTACAGGTCCTTGTACTTGTGTAGTGTTTTGTTTCATAGTGTGGTCAAATCCTTGGTTATAGCCATGTTGGCACCACGTAAAAGACAAACAGGTCTGTCTTTCATACATGTCAACAAATATTCTGCCCCCACCTCTCCAGATAGCTCCTGTTTACTGCCCTTTTTTCGTCGCCTTTGGGAGAAAAAGCACAGTGCCAGTGGTAACACACGGTGGCTATGACCCTGGTCAGCAGCGGAGTGGGTGCTTATGGATCCTGTCCTGATTAATGAACCAAAACACCAGCAAAGCATTCTGGGATTTTCAGAATTAGCAATACAGGCGCTGTACAATACTGGCGTGCCAGATCGAGTAATCATTTTAATTTGTCTCCTGGGCAAAATATAATTATACTGGTGGCCAAATTTGGCCCATTACCAGTAAATGGAGAGAGCTGGGTGATGTGAGAAAGAGAAGGAAAGTTGGTACACTGTGTGTAATGAAAATAGAAGAAAGCTGGAGCGTCAGTGTACGATGCAGATGGGAAGAATGGAGTTGGAGTGATTTTATGAAGTTGGATGTCAGAGGAGAAACAGGAGTCCGGGAATAAGATAGATGAGTTCTTCTTTGTAATGCTGTCTTCCCAACACCACTGAGTAGAACAGGCCACCACAGACTGGGAGAACATCCACAGGAGTTCCCTGCAGATGTTGAAGGATCTTGCTTTGACAAGAAGTACAGCTTGCTCTGCCCGTTCATGTGGTCTGAGTTGCATGTCCAGTCCGGCTTGTTGTCCAGCCACAGTCCAAGATATTTGTAGTTCCTGCCCTAGACTTCCCAGAGTCAAATCCAGAGTCCCGGTTTTCAAGGTGTTATGTTGCAGGCGGCCCCTCTAGCACCAGACAACATAGTCCCTCACCAGGCTCCCACATCCAGGAACCACTGGATGTGGCACAGCTCCGAGTTATTAAGTTATTTTACAAATGATTAACAGACATTAAATATTGAGAGGCAAGATATAATAATAATAGAAAAGAGAAAAACAGACTGGGTAGGTGTACAGCATGCTAACGTAACACAGTAATGGTCATTCAGCTCCATGAAGCATAGACAACCAACTGAATACAGTACATGTCTTGGACGTTAGCGGAAGATATTACAAATTATTCACATAACTTAGCTTAAAATACAAGTTTGCCAAACCCTGGACCTTTCTCTAAATCACTAAGCCTATGAAATTCTCCATCCTCTGTGTCCTTTCTGAACGACTCCGCCAACTCTTGAAGTACAGCAGATGATGAAGCACCACTTCCTCTTCTGCGTGGCTGTGGTCACTTAGCCTGCAGTGCCCTCGCGTGGCTTTCAATGTGACAATGACAAAACGTGTTATTATACATTCTAACAATTTCACAGTCGCATCTCAGTATAATTCGCACACCATGCCAAACTATAAAAAAAAGAGCTACACATACTCTGGTAAATATAGTACCCAAGTACAAATCAGAACCAGCCTTACTGACAAGATTGTCAGAAAACAACTTCTTTGACTTTGGATCTCTTGACTGTCAAATACAAGGCGGAACTAAGGATTGTCTGTGACTGATTGTCACTGTGATTATCGAGAGTTTAAGAGACCACCACAAAAAACAAGTTATTGCGGATGGGGAGCAGTGGAGAGGAGAATAACATTGAAATCCAATCAGCCAAAATAAGGAAAATGTACAGCAATAATGATGTGAAGTATGAAAACACCACAGTTTCATCTTGTTTATTTTTCACGCATCCCAATTTTCCTAAGTTGCCATGAGGAACGATGAAATAAATGATGAACAAGCAAAGTTGAACTTCATGTTATCAGTGAAATAATGTACTTCTGTACTTCATCTGATATATCCAAAAACATAGGTAGACTGCAGTCTCAATTTTTATCAGGCGTCTGCACATCTTCATTGTTGAAATTGAAGGGCTTATCATAGCCCATCAAGTGATTGTAGTCTTGGGGGATGGAGAACAGGTCAGGGTTGACGAGCAGTCCCCTCTCTCCTGCATAAAATGTGGTGAACATCTTACTGATGGCAGGTATCCGCACCTGCGTCTGGTGGAACTCAAACCGTTTCTCCATAAGGAGAACATTGTACGTGATAGCAGTGTAAATGTCTCTGTCTGCTTCGTGGTAGAGGCGGACCACGTATCCTTTGGTCATGAGATGCAGAGCGACGGGTATGAGGAAAGTGAAGAAACTGATCAGTCCACAGAAAGCAGTTTGTAGGATGGCAAAGTCCAACTTTATGAGGATATGAGGCATGAGGAGGAGGCTGATTGCACTGGTGCTGTATGAAAACATCTTGACACCTGAGAAAAAGATGAAAAATTCAATGAAAACGTGAAGCCAAATCTGTTAAGTTGCACCAAATATTAGTGAACACGGAGATGCCCATTGGTGACCTGATTCAACGCACGACTTATACATTCTAGCAACTATTCTTCCCCAGGTAACTCAAACTCTCCTTCCGTTTAATCTTGCTTGTTCCTTTCTGCACATGAATTGACATTGAGTACGAAAAAATACTACATTCTGTCACTTCTGTGGTTGTGTGCATGTAGGTGAGAACATGACAGACAGATAAAGTAACAAGAGTGTAATGATAAAGCTCGAGTACATACCACGGACAGCAGTGGCCAATGTTCCAGAATAAATGAGGCTGCCATTCTCATTCGCAGACGAAGTGAAGAGACCACAAGAAACTGGACTTATAGGCCATTTCTGTGGAGAGAAAACGGGACAATACAAAATCACCTGCAATGACAGCTATGACAATGCATACCAAAGGAATTCATGTGAACATGCAAAGAACATCAGTTTGTTGTGCCCAGGTACATTTTTCTCTAAATCAGGTTGTAGTCGCAGGAACGCTATCATAGGTATAAGACATTCAATTAAATTCTATTTCATTTGTGTAGCGCCAAATCACAACAGAAGTTATATCAAAGCGCTTTCAAACAGAGAGCAGGTAAAGACCAAATTCTATTGTGCAGTTGATCGCGAATCACAGCATCGTAGCGAGCAAAGTTGCAGAACTTTATTAAAACAATGTAACTACGACTTAGTATTCCAAGATATTTGTGTTCTGATCGTGACTCGATTTCACCAAGACTGCGAGGCCAAGTGAATGGAGGGTTTACAATGCAAACAAGGTCATCGAGAGATGATGCAGGCGTGAAATAGATCAAGTTGAGGATGGCACAAATCAAGATCAACATAATAAACTGTAGAAACTACTGCTAACTTAGAAGGCGTCCCGTTTTTTTCGCTATATCAGTGAGTGAGGGCTTAATGTTTGGGTACCTTTGACAGGCTCAAAAACGACCTTGTTTCTCCGTGACGGATCCCCTGTTTCAAATATCCACAGATTGGATGGATCGACCTCTTCTCGACAACCGTCCTTACATGAATTTGCCGGACCCATTGACGTGTGATGTTGTAACGGCACCAATGTGCGCTTTGGAGCAACATTGTCACTCGGCGTGACCTGTTCCACGAGCTTAGCGCCGCCTTCTCTTTTCTTCTGGGTCACGCGATCATGAGGAAACTAAATATTGCCTGCCCCCTACTGGCGAGGATGACTACTTGCAATTAAACGGCGCCCCAAAAGGGGGATGTTATTGTCCCTCAGTTGGACAAAAGATAGTTAACATCACTTTGGAGAGCACATTTCGTTCCATGCAGGTTCTGTTATGAGATGGAAGAAATAATTAACAAATTGCAGCCAATTCAGCTCTGTCTATTTTATGTACAGTCATCAAATAGCACAGTTTACAGATGTTTCTAGGTTCTGTCTCGTGTCCCTGACACCAACAGCGGTGAGGTCAGTTCAACTCATTTGAACCTCAAACCATCCTTTCCCTGAACGCTTTAAAACAGAACATGCTTTGTTCTGCGGGAACCCTGGATGCCTGTGTTTTTTTTCTCATTGAGCAGGGTTCACGATTATATTAAGGAGGAGAAGAATTGGGACATGTGAGGTGTCCTCACACATGTCCACTGACATGTGAGAGTGAGGTGACAGTCGAGGCAGTCAGTAAGAATATTGTTGTTGCTATCTGTCATTTTATCTACAGAAACATCAACCAGTGTGAGGTTTGTTAAAATGTTAATGTGAAATTGGGGTCCACTGGATCAACTTAACCCCTGTCCAACGTAGTTACTCCCAACAAAAGCCTTTATATCTTCATCTCAACCATCTCCAGCTCCATTTCTAGTCTTTTAGACAGAGCCACTGTCTCCAGACAAGAGGACGACTGTTTCATTGGCGAGCTGGAGACAACAAGGCTGATACTGAGGCCAACTGTCAAGCCTTTATACAAAGTGGACATCAGCCGATGCCTCAGATGTCAAGGCCATTTCACAATTAGCCTGCCAGGGGGAGCAGTGTTCCCACTTCCCCTACAGGTGGAGGCAGAGCACACACATGAGGCTTGCTAGGAATGGATGCAGCACCTCAACAGCAGGGGGACAGATACCGATTGATTTTTTAGATTTCAAAGTTCAATATACAGTGTGGCATTGTCACTCTAAGCACATACAATGTTGTCTGTCAATGTACTAAGGGCAATTCCAGTCTTGTACTGAGAGACATGTTGAGATGTTGGGAGGCTTAAAACAACATGCCAACTTTGAAAAAAGATTATGACCACTGATGTTACTTTAAGGCTAACATAGATTGAGTCCCTGTCACACCGCGGTAAGCTCAAGTTGGGGTTTTGTCCTGTCTCCCTGTCTTGTCTCGTCATGTAGCTCACCCATCCTGATCTGATTGTGCCTAAGTGCAGTCACCTGTTCCCCATTACCTGTTGTTCAAATAGTCTCCCCCTGTTCTGTCCTGTGCCATGTGCTATGTTGGTTCCAGAAGTGTTTTTGTTCATAGTCTTAGATTGTGTTTTGTTTCATGGTTAGTTATTAGGTAGCTTATTGGTTTCTTCCGTAGTTAGAATGATTCTCAATTTTCTGTTTGGCGTATCATAAACAGTTGGATTTGTGTCCCGCATAGGATGAGTGACTTTTAGTTGGATGATTTTTGTCCTAGCTATGGGACACTGATTGTTTACTTTCTACCCTTTTGTCTGTGGGTTTTTTGGGTTAGCTGCGTCCTGTGTCAGCTGCTACTGCGTCCTGCGTTAGAATTTTGCACGCTGTGTGAGGAAGACCACCAACATCATGTGGAAAAACTAAATCCAGTTTTGACATTGGGACTTTGTCACTCTGAACTTTAGCACATGAGACAAAAAAAAAGGTTGATCTGACATGTTATCAATTTGGACTTTAATTGAAATATTTTGGCCTTTTTAACCTTTTGCCGGGTCCTCAGTTTAAATTTTGATTGATTTTTGTCAACAACACAGATCTTAATCTCCCAATAATGAGTAGCACACAATTCTCCAAGGCTCATATCGAGTGGTTTTCAGTTTTGAATCCAAAGGCCACAGATAAGAGCGCCAGGAAACCCAAAGGCAAATGACAGTCAGCCTTGACCTTGGCCTTGACACAGTCAGGTAGTACTCGTCTAGGATAGCCCGTATCACTCTGTATCAGAATGCTGAGTTTGCCTCATCCTAAGAAAGTAATCAGATCCCAGATAGAGCTACCCATTCAATAATGTCACACCATCTGCAATGGTTTTATAGTTGCTTATCACCATAGAGCAGGTAGACTCAATTCATCCTAATAGCCGTCTACCGACACTTTATTGTAACAGTATAAATAACTTAATCCAATCAAAACAATTCCGAAGTTATAAACAAAATTAGCAACCACGGTAGTCCGAGTTAAAGCTAAATCCATGTGTGTGTGATTGTTCAGTATATGTCATTGCCTCTGGCCATGATTTCACTTCTCAAATGAGCTTTTTCTTGCATTTGTTTTCTCCATCCAATTTTTACCGCTGCTGCCTGCTTCACATACTGAGGTTGAAGCCTACAGCAACTCAAATGCCAATTGGCTGGTCAAACAGAACCCCTCTCCAGGCAGGGTCCTGACCCATGTTACACATCCAGATATTCGTGGAGGGGGAATTTCTCCAATTGTCTGTTGAAAGGTTTCCTCCTATTTCCATATATCTTCCAGGTCCCCATAGAGTAGCCAGTAGAGTCTTTTAAGTCCTTTGAAATATTCTGTATGATACTACTGAGTACAGTAGTACCTATGATGACTCAAACTACAAGAAACAGGTACTTGAGCATTGGAAAAATCATTCAAGGCTGGTCAGGGGTGGTTTGAGAACTTTAAGAGGGGAGCCAACATCCACTTGGTGGTGAGGCATGGAGAAGTATCTAGTGTGGACGTTAAGGCAGTGGAAGAATATGTCAAACGTTTGGCTAACATGAGACATAGTCGTTGAGGAGAATGGCTCTGGTCCGCAATAAGGGTTTAACTGTGACGAAACTGGATTCTTCTTGAAAAAATGGCCGTATTAGAATTTTTCTGTCATTTTAAATCTAAAAAATTATTAAAGATACTGTACAAGCAGAGTGACAAACGAGCTTGGTCACATGATTTCCCTCTTCATTTGGCTTCACTCTGGGCCTTTTCCTGACTCTAGTCAACTTTATTTTTCTTGAAGGAAACTGCTGAGAATAGTACTGCAGGTGCCAATGCCGCAAATACTAAGAGTATGTCAGCTACTACACCAAGTATTGGTATAATGTTATTTGTTGGTTAATGTGTATTGATCAATTCCCTTATAGCAGAATTTGCATCATTAGTAGTACAAGTGATTTATCGAGTGATGGCAAAGTGAGTTCCCCAAAGCTGTGAATCACCGCTGCTCAGCTGGTCAGTCAAACACACTGCCTCCACATATTTCATGCAGTCAGAATAGGGACATCTGCTGGCTGTACATCAGAAGTGAATCTGAGTAGATACAGAGTCCCATTAGAGGCAAAGGAAAGGAGTAGAGAGTGCACACCCAAATAAAACGCTGTCACACTCAACCGTACACGCCAATGATGGTCACCGATGGTGATCAGTCCCCTTAGCAACAGTGTTATTTGTACCTTGATACAACAAATCAGAGCAAGAGGGGAAGCAAAAGGTGTGAGATCAGTATGGGACAAGGTTTTGGGTGCAAAAAGGACAATAAATACTGCTTGTTCGGCACATGCTCTAATGTTCCTAAACAGGACTGTCACCCTGTGTGACTGCAGGATCATCATAATGTGGTTAACTGTACAGTACAACCCACAGTACAGCCCTTGTACCGCACTGTCTCACTTAAGTTATTCTAATTCAGTTATACTCATTGAAGCCCATTGCAACCATCCTGGTAGCATGCCACACTACTCATGTGACAAAAACTGGCTTAAACACTTGAGTCCAGGACTTGTGAAAATGTTTAGTCAAGAGTACAACATACAATAAGTACTTTCATCTCTATTCTTCATCTCTATTCTATGAATGAAATCAAAACCACAACAAAATGATTTGCACAGATCATCGTCAGTCAGGAGACTGTTGCTGTATATCTACTGTTCTCTCAAGCATTCTATTCTGGGTAAATATGTATATTTTTTTGTATAGGAGTAACTGTAGCAATTGCATAGATAGATTCAGATGAAGAAATTTCAAAACTAATTTAAATGAGTGATACAGAAGAACATGATAAGAGGAGGAGGTAGGAAGGAGAGGGAGGAGGTGGGAAGGACACATCAACAAGGGTCAGTGCAGAAGCTGCAAATGTTGATTTACTATGTTGACGTACACATAAATACAGTATTCACATATACACGCACATTTACACGCACGCACACACACACACATGCATTACCAGCGTTTTTCTCCGTTCACCATGTCTCAGTTAAAAATAATTAAAATCATCAGAGGAAATTAAACTGTTGATAATTTTTTTTTTGATATTTAAAGATCTGACGTTGAGTACAGCGTGTTTAAGATTTATTTGTGTTTGACTGGACGTCATTTGCTTGGTACAGATGTGGATTAGATTTCTCTGATCGGACTGTCTGGCTGTCCCTCACTTATCCAATCTGTGTGATTTGACAATAGGGATTGTCTCACAGGGAAACACTCCAGCCCTGCGCCTCAACTTTACATAGAGATTCCTCTGAATGGTACATATGCAGAGGCATATGTTTGGAGTGAGGGGAACCATTTCAATCCCTGATTTCAATAAGCTTTCAACATGGTCCGGTAGTCTCAGAGGAGACACTGGGGATGAGGATGATAGTGAAGAGTCTGTGGAGGGTGTAGATGTAACAGGTGGGTCCTAGGCTTGTGGTGGAGGTGATGAGGGTGCCGCTGTGGCTGAAACCTTTGCTGGGGAGGCAGGTGATACTGCTGTGGCTGAATCCTCTGTTGTGTCCCTGGTTGGGTCTTTGGGTGGCGAGGTTGGAGCTCTGTCCTCACTGAATTTGTTAGTCCTCCTGTCGATATTTGAGCGAGGTCCACTGATGAATTTTGGTATAGCCTATTCATCAAGAGTGAGGAATAGTTTCCTCAAGTCTTTTTTAAAAATTTCCATCTGTTCTTTTCTGATGTCCACTGCACCGACGTACACAATCAGCTGCTCCACCCCTTGGTGTTTTGCCAGTTTCTCCAGTAATGCTTTTGTGATGTCAGCAGCTGCGGCACTAAGATGACTGCGTGTAACTACTGTGTTTATGTTTATATTAGATATGGCTCCATCTCAAAGCAGAAGATATCACTGGCCTTGACTCTTTGCACAGTTCCTCAATCCGTCCGCTGCTCTGTAATGTCATCCTGCTCACTATTTTTCACCGTTGTTTTACGTTTTTTGTTTTTGCTGAGTTTGTTATGATCAGTCCCATTTTGCTCAACAGTGGAAAAATGTGTTTGTTAGCTTTAGTTTGGGTGATGTTACATATCCATGAATACCCGCATTCAGACCTTGTTTCAGCCTGGCTGAGTTGATCACAAGTGTTTTTAAAGAGTCATGGAAAAGACGTCATCTTTTCTATCTATCATTTAGCTTTTGAGTTGTTTGTAGTATCTTTTTGTACATAATATGGAGGGAGGGTAAAAAGAGGGATGATTAAAAAGCAGTGATTAAAGAGCAGAGAGAGGAGCAAGCAGCAGGAGCAAACAGAGCCACCCTGTACTCTTAGAGAAGATCATATGTAGCCTATCTTTAATTTTTTCTGTATTACACCTGCACTTTATATGTGCTGTGCCCTTGTTGTGCAGGGTGACCTGAGAGACTTGAAAGAGGAAGCAAGTTCAGTCAGAGCTAAGGATTAAACGTTGGAAACTGGGGGAGAGGGAGTGTTGCCAGGAGTTCAGAGAAGCATTGAATCATTCTAGGAAATCATGAGGAGTTATCAGATGTCTGGGAGAGTATAGCTGTGCCGGTGAGGCAGGTTTCCAACAGTGTGTTTGTGTTGTGCAGCGTTGTTGTGACTGCAGAGGTACAAACCTGAACAGCCATAGCATGAGAAATATGGAAGAGAGCTGTTGAGGCAAGAGGTCTAAATAAGTGAGGAGCAGTATGGATTCAGAAAAAGCAAAGCGGACTGTGCCATCAAGTAAGCGTATGACAGGGTTCCTAGAGAGGAACTGCTGTTCTGTATGAGGAGGTCAGGAAAGGTAGATGCCCTGGTGGAAGATGCACTGAGATTTTACAAAATACAGGTTAGTTGAAAAAGAAATGCCTGTGGAAATGTGGAGAAGTGCCACATGTGAGTTAAGAGCTAAAACGTATGAAGTGTTTTGATTTTCAAAAACATTCCCTGCTAGTTAGTTATCGCTCCCTCAAAACCAGTTATTAAACAATTTATAGACTGATAGATAATTTCAATATGAGAAGCAGAGAAACCAAGAATTTAAGATAAAGATATAATCCTAGTTTAGAAGACGTGATCCTATATTTACTCATTCATATATTTTCCTAGATTATTTCTTTGACACTGTTTGATCATCTTTCATAAATCCTTCACCGTTTGTTCAACAGGTTCGTTTAACTGTCCATCCTAGAGGGACATTACTCTGATATCTCTACACTACCTGTACAGGTAGATTTTTGACACACAGTGCGTATTTGTGCGTGCATGCGTACGTTGGTTCGTGCGTGTGTGCATTTGTGTGTGAGTACACTTGTGCAGACAGGTGTCCCTTCAGTTTTACATCGTTTTTCCACTTAGTTTGTCTACTCTAACACACAAATGAAACAAAAGAACAAAGCTGTGACCTTGACTGTTCCTGTTTCTTAACACTGACACTATCACAGCACACTTCTCCAGGTTGGATTGGCCCTGGACTATGGTCAAGGCTGTCGCACGGGCCCGCACAACACACCACTCATGCACACAATACATGTTGTTGCTTATTAAATATCAAAAATGTTCTTATTTGCATATCATGATATCAAACTTCAAAAAATTACATTCTTTATTTTTTCATCTCATTTAATATTGGGTCGTTCATATCAAATTTTCCTCATCACTATTTTTACTCTCATTGAGTGAATTAAATATTCCAAGTTAATGGCATTTTTATCATCCATGCACAGGATAATTTTCATTATTAGATTTGAATGAGAGGAATATGGGGAATACATATGGAGAAAAATAACCGCAGACATGCAAATCACTTAAGATAATTCTAATATGTACAAGAGGTGCTCATCTGTCTGTAACTGTGCGTACACATGCACGCTTCCATGTGTGTGAATGAGAGACCAGGAGACAGTGAGAGACTCCACACATGACATCACAGTATCTGCCCTTGAGACACACCCTATTACGCTTAACTTTAAAACCACACCCAACACTCAACGTAATAATATTAGCAGGCACTGACAGCTCCTCACCTCTCCTCAGCTGGTTGCAACGCAGCTTCTCAAATTCAGACGGACTACTGTAGAAATCCACATCTGGGGTGTCATATCATATCCAAGTCGACTGGAATCTGTGGATGTGAAATAATCGGGGGTTGGTTGTCTGTATCCTGACCTATTTCACCATGATCTTAAGTGTTGCACTGATCTGGGCTGTTGTGGTGGGATTCTGCGTGCTTCTGTGGTTGGCCTTGGGAATACGACACAGGTAACATAGCAGCTCCTCTCATACAGAAACACTGCACTGCCTCATTGCGATAACCAGGACTTGCATGAGTGCACACACACACACACACACACTTGCACACACATGTGCACACATCACATGTGGGCTGTTGCGATTGAGATATTTGTATGTCAGCAGTCATGAGGAGTGTCAGAGCAAGGTTTGCATTGATGCTGTTATATCTTTGGCTGGCTGTTGTATGTTCTGCAGTTGCGAAGCTGACATTGTTTAGTCATGTGTCTTGCATACAGAAAACGATTTGGTAGCTCTTCACTGGATGTCAGAAATATACTGTGTAATGTTGATGGTAAACTATACAAAACGCAGAAAGTGCAAAATGTTTTCCCAGTCCAGGAATTTCTTTATCAGTGACTACAGATTTTTCTGATTACATTTTCCATGCTGTTTGTTGGAGCTAAGTGTGTGATGATCCATAGCTCCACAAACTAACACTGGATTTTATCACGCCTGAAAATGTCCCCATGCAAGTCTCAGTTATTCATGCCTGGAGAATAAATCACTCAACCTTGGCACTTCTCAAAGTATTCTGAAAATTGACACCAGGCGGAAGTATAGACTACAATATAATATGTAGTGTAATACACAATATACTGGATATAAGATTTTAACAGAAGAATGTTTATTATTGTTTTTTATGGATGATATTCTGTACAGACAGCTGTTGTGCAGAAAATGTTGCAGATCCTTTTCCATCAGTATTGATTTTTGTGTTCATGAGGCGTAGCAAGAAAAACTAACCAAAAAAACATATTGAAAAGGTTTTTTTAGTGCCTCTTAAGTAAAAAGCATTTCATCTTCTGCTTTTTTCCTTTTGTTACAGACAACCTCATGAGCCCTTTGTGGAAAATGGACTTATCCCTTATTTGGGTTGTGCTCTGCAGTTTGGGGCAAATCCACTCCAGTTCCTCCGCAGCCGGCAGGAGAAGTATGGGCCCATTTTCACCTGCAAGATTGCCGGCCAGTACATTCACTTCCTATGCGACCCCTTCTCCTACCACTCAGTAATCAGACAAGGCCGGCACCTGGACTGGAGGAAATTCCACTTTGCAACATCTGTCAAGGTGCATTGGTGTGCTTGTCAAAGACTGTTGATATGAACGTATGTGTAGCATTATGTCAAACTTGATTCCCAACAGGATGGTCCTCAAAATGTGAACTCTTCACCAGGCATTCGGGCATGACAGTTTTGATCCTCAACACGGTCACACCACAGAGAACCTCCACCAGACATTTCTGAAGACCTTGCAGGGTGAGGCCCTGCCATCTCTCATCCAGGCCATGATGGGTCATCTCCAAGACGTCTTGTTGAAATCAGACACCCTCAGGCCCAGCCAAGAACATTGGAATGTGGATGGCATTTTTGCTTTCTGCTACAAGGTCAGTGACTGTGTATCATGACATTGTATTCCATTGAGGGTTCAATGATCCACCGATCCAGTAGATAGTGTGATAGGCACTGTGGTAATGATTGCGCAAACACCACTGCATATCTAGGAAAACACTCCCATGAACACATTTCCACAGTGCCTTTCAAACAAAGGGTGTGTGTAAATTAGAATATCATACCAGTCCTAAATAGCTCTACTCTCCATTACAGCTTATCAGCAGCAACAATATACATCAAGAATCAGGAATCGTTATTGTCATTACAATGATCCACATTGTGTAACGATATCAAAGTGCTGAGCTCTGGTGCAATTATAAGATGTATAAAAGGGAAAGCAGCAGAATGCAGAAGTGGCCTCAGTTCATCGACTAGGGATCTGGCGTTGGTCAGGAAGATGTTCGAAAGTGGAGGTTTGGAGAGCTGCCTCCGTAGCCTTGCTAGTGCCAGTGTAGCCTCGTGCGTCCTTAGCCTTGTCTAGCCTTGCCTTGTCCCTGTTCCGTAGCCCTAGTCTTCTGTCCTGGTGCCACATTGCTTAATCCTCCCCAGGCACCACCGGCCTCAAGTGCATCTCTGCACAGGCATCACCTGCCCCTTGAAATATGCTCCCTTAATCAAACTCTCAGCTTTGGGGACACTCTCTACAACCTCTTCCAACTTATTCCAGACTTCACTTTGGTCTCTCAACAGACATCTGAGCGCACTGACAGCATTCAACATCATGCACTCAAGTCCTTGAAACACACGATCCTTTCTCTTATTGTCCTCACATCCACCCAACCTCTTTCCCCTTATCATATAAGGTAGCTCTCTCTCTATACCAGTCACCGTCCCTACATTTCATGTGATCCCATGATCCACATTCTGTACTTATCTCGGGCATGAGCAAGGCTCTCTCTGTGTGCGTGTATAAATACTGTTCATTAGATTAGCCTCATGGTTGCTTCCAGGAACAGACCAAGGATCCTGTGTGCAGTCCAAGTGAAATTTCATGTAGTGTGTCCCCTAGCAAAAATGTGCAACAGTAAGGACAGTGTAGACCTGAAAAATTCAAAATTGAGTAGGGTTGTGAAGAGTTACTCTTACTACCTTACTGTGGGTAACATCCACTTTGTGTCATTTTGTTCACCAGTTTATTCCTCATAACATCCCATTTGCTCCGTCTTTGCCGCTGAGATGTCGCCAGTGAAACTACCCAATTAACTTCTAAAGTCTCACCAATTAGATGTAAGGACAAGAATCCCATGACTCCTCTTTACTGTCACATTAGTGATGGGAGGTGAGGTTCACATCAGAAGATGGGCTTTCTTGTCTCAGCTCCCATGGCCCAGAACTGGCCCCCAGATAGCCCTCAGTGTAGTATCATTTGGAGCCTCATAATTTTGCTTAAATTGGCAAATATGAAAAATTTGTGTCTTGAAAATCCCCTATGCATTCAGTGTTCCTCACTTTTTTGAGAAAAATATTTCAATCAAACTTTTGATTGCACAAAAACAAATGAATAAAACACAACAAACCAATCCACAGACCAGGAACAGAACTACATTCCACCACATACACCTACAGTCCTTCATTTGATTCTGCAATTTATTGTGAGAGTTAAAGAAATGTCTATGTACAAGAGTAGCTTGCAAGTGTACGTTTAGATTTAACTTGATCAAGTTAACTTGATCCCATGAACCCGATCTGGATAATGGGTCATGAGTAATCTAAAGGCAAGTGAGTGTATTAGAATGCACGTATTCCAATGGCAAACTCACTTGTAGCCTCAATATTTTATCTTTTTGCTGTCAACATGGGTTCAACTAGACATTACTGCTTAACGTTGCTCACGACTTGAAAACTCTTTCATCAAACACATTTTTTTCTTTTTACCTTGGAGGAGCAATTTTCACTTGAGTACTTTACTTGTGAGCTATGATACTCTTTGTTAAAAACAATATTTTAGCTTCTCTACCCACCTTTGGTTAATAATGAGTGATGCTGCCAACACCAAAATCCTGTAATATGTAAATCAGAGGCTGAAATGGTTTGGTTTTGACTTATTTGTCCCCAAGGTGATGTTTGAGTCCGGTTACCTGACCCTCTTTGGTAAGGAGCTCGGAGAGGATAAGTGCCAGGCTCACAGTGTGGCTCAAAAAGCCTTGGTGCTTAACGCTCTGGAGAACTTCAAAGAGTTTGACAAAATCTTCCCAGCTCTGGTGGCCGGCCTTCCAATTCATGTCTTCAAGAGTGCTTACAGTGCCAGGGAGGTAAGTGCTTCGATTTTCATGCAAAGTGAAGGCTTTTCCCCTTTTCATTAGATGTTTGATACTTGGCTGATAGATGTTCATCTTCTGTTCCGATCCATAGAACCTAGCAAAGACTATGTCTGCTGACAACCTCTCCAAGAGGGAAAATCTCTCTGATCTGATATCGATGAGGATTCTGCTCAATGATTCCTTATCTACCTTCAACGATGTGAGCAAATCCAGGACACATGTGGCACTGCTCTGGGCATCGCAGGCCAACACGTTGCCAGCCACCTTCTGGAGCCTCTTTTACATGATAAGGTACAGAACATCTTAATTTCTACATTGTGTTAACATTTCTCAGAAATTTCTATTTTATCACTCTGCTCAAATTAGTAATATAGGGTCAGGTGCAAGGCTGCAAATGTGTGATGTAATGTGGATGTACAAGTGTGCTTCCAGGGGAAGAAATAGTGAGATTGGTAAGGGGATGACGTCTGCAGAAAGGAGTACTTTGAAGCTTGACAATGGCAAAAGAGCCGTGGCAAGGGAGGAGGCATATAGTCATTATATAAGAAGCTGAACTGTAAAAAAAGAAGAGAGGGACTTGTATCAGGTGGATAAAGTGAGAGATAAAGCTGGGAAAGATGTGCAGCAGGTTGGAATGATAAGGGATGGAAATGGAGAAGTACTAGTGAGTGAACAGAGTGTGCTTAGAAGATGGAAGAAGTACTTTGAGGACCTGCTGATTACAAAGAATGGGAGGGAGAGAGGGAGCATGTAAGATGCAAGGACAGTTGTAGAGCAGAGAGTGTAGGAAATAAGCGTGTGGGAAATGACAGAAGCTATGAAAAGGTGGAAGACTGGAAATGTGGTTGGTCCAGATGTATAGCTATGGAGATATCTGGGGGAAAGGGCAGTGAAGCTTCTACCCAGATTGTTTAATATAATCATGAAGCTTGAGAGGATGGCCAAGAATACAGGAAGGGCGCATTGGTGCCAATCTTTAAAGAAACAGGTTTAGGGAATAGTTTGGGACAATTTGGAACAGAGTTATAGTACCCACAGAGTAGAGGTGTCAAACTCATTTTCAACGATAGCCACAAGGGGCCAGATGACAATGGCAATTATTAAGAAGGTATAATTTCATTTAATGTAAAATGTAACTACTCATTTACAAATATCTAATATTAATATTTTTTACTTATTGTACCTACAAATATCCTATTTGCATAGATGTTAAGATGTGTGAGGTCTTTGCTGTTATTGTGATGCACATGCTTGTATTATATCTTGAAAAAGAACCTATATTTATCAATCAACAATCAATAAACGAGTCAACAACCCATGTCTCATGGCACGAGTCAAACCATGAGGATATGACAGTTGTTGAAGCCAGGTTGAGTCACTGGTTCACAGCCTGCAGACATGTACAGAGATTGAATTCATGATGAAAGGCAATACCCAACACGGCATAGTTGCATAGCTTGTGACACAACTCTTTTTATACACAGGAGCCCTGATGCAATGAAGGCAGCACACGAGGAGGTTCAGAATGTCCTGGAAGACTCAGGTCTCAGTGTTGATCCAAGTGATCCCACACTAACACTGACCAGAGAACAGCTGGACAACATGCCTGTGTTGGGTACGATATAAAATTCAAATCACAGTGGTTAGGAGGTCACTTACAGGTGCACTTAAATTACATTACACTTCATAGACTTGATTAGTATTAGACAGACTGACGACTGACAATCTTTTGCAACGGCATTGCAGAGATAAATTGAGCCATTCAATCTTTTTCTTCACAGATAGCATCATTAAAGAAGCAATGCGGCTCTCTAGTGCATCCATGAATGTGCGTGTTGCCAAGGAGGATTTCCTGCTTCACCTTGATAACCAAGAAGCTTATCGAATAAGAAAGGACGATGTCATTGCCCTGTATCCCCCTATGCTTCATTATGATCCTGAAATATACGAGGATCCTTATGTAAGAGAGTTAATCCATAATTACCCATGACATTGAAAGAACAATCAATCAGCAATACCTCATTTTATTATGAAAGAATCAGAATTACTGTCTTCTACTGTACTATTCAGCAAACAATGTCTTTCTCTCCCCAAAGGAATATAAATTTGACCGGTTTCTGGATGACAACGGTCTGGAGAAAACTACTTTCTACCGCAGTGGTCGTCGGCTGCGCTACTACTACTTGCCTTTTGGCTCTGGTGTGACCAAATGTCCTGGCAGATTTTTTGCTCTATATGAGATTAAGCAGTTTCTCAGTATAATGCTGTTGTACTTCGACATGGAGCTGTTGGAAAATTCTGTGAAAATCCCGCCCCTTGACCAGTCCCGTGCTGGTCTTGGAATTCTTCAGCCTACCTATGATGTTGATTTTAGGTACAAACTGAAGTCTAGTTTTTAGGTTTTGCTTTGGTTGGTAGTGACATTGTTTCTGTCACATGGTGTACATGTGTATATAATGTATATTTAATACTTGAAACAGTAATATAGAAATTATGTAAATATAACTTACTTTTCATGTTGTCCGAGGAAGAACCATGCAACCACTGTGTATTTAATATCATGGGTACAAAAGAAGACACTATCATACACCTGCATATCATCCAACTGCAATCATACTGTACCAGCTTTTGACAGGTGAGGTGAGGTGACAATATTGATTTTCAAAATCAAAATGAAAAAAGTGAAGGCCATATCATAATGTATAATGAGATATGTTAGCAAATGCTTTCACAACACCAATGGAGGCTCTGTAATGTCAAGGTGACCACTGGACCCATACCATAATTTTCCGTGGGAGCGATGAAGTACGTTGTATACTGTTGCTGGAGTCAGTGATCTTTGTACAAATAGTATACAGCTTGTCACACTTTTGGACATGAACTAATGCTCTAGCCCTGTAAAAGGCTGCTGCTCTGGAAACATTTCTGACTAATGCTGATCTCTTCATATTTACAACGCAAAAAAAAAGAACTGTGATAATGACACTGTGTATTCTGGCTTTTATTATTGTGTATATCATTCCTCCTTTACCTCTTGGTATCATGATGTCTGTCACCATTTTTCAAGTGCCTCTGAAGTTTGGCTGAGGTCACATTTAACAGTGCAGCAGTCAGTAAAGGAAAGAATTTCAAGTGCAATTGTCTGACAATATATGTGAACATTTGGTGTTTACACACATTGTAGAGTTGAAAGTGACAATGTGACACTGTTATTTATTACTTTAGCCAACTCAAAAGGTATACATTATGCTAAGACCTTGATGTAATACATTCATCTCATTGAAATGTGCAATTTAAATGACTTTGGCACTTTTTATTCAAGATTTTCTGAGGAAAAATTGACAATAAAGCATTTTCTAGTTAATTATAAGCTGTGTTCTATTTCTGCCCTGGGTTTTAACTATTTGATTACAAAAAGTCACGTAAAACACTTACGAGTTTTCACGAGAATTAATTGAGATTTACCAAGCCAATGACGCATCCACCTTATCCATTAAAAAGTATTGATATCGGTATCGGTATTGGCGATACAGGCTAGTATTTGCCCCGTAGTGCATCGATACCGAAATATGCAGTATCCCGTACACTAGTCACAAGTCGATACCCACCGATTAAATATCGGTCCCGTTATGTTCCTCTTGTTCCCATTACCCGCGATAAACCGTGAACCAATCATACTTAGCGCCTGTGGTCACATGGCTCCTACGTCAGTGAGTTGCCGGATGTAACTAAAAACACAGCTCATCCTGTAGCACACTAAAACAGACATGTCGGGGATTTACGCTAATTTCTCGACTGCTATACATTTTAGTCGAAAACTTTGATACGTTGATTATTTATGTCTTAATGTAATGCCGCTGGTTACATTGTCAATTCAGTAAACTATACGGTATAAATCTCAATATCACAACACCAAGTATGTGCGTGCTGCTGCCTTGACCATCAACTGCCAAGGTACTCTCATGTCAATGCTATTGTCTCGATTGTATTTGTTGATACTGTCCTCGGTTGACATGCTTCAGATAGCAATCAACATATCAAACTTCGGCCGTAAACCTTGCATGTCATTTCGAAAGACATCGCTTTAGTTTGACAGCCGAGCGGCCCTGCTCTCAGCCTGAGTCCGAAGTTGGAGTTCAGAGTTGAAGTTTGACTTCAGCGCCTGCCCTCGTGCTCTGAATAACTGGACATTGCGATGCGAGCTACAACTACAATAAATAACAATCCACGCCTGCCTAAACACGTGACATTGTGTTCCCTCAGCTGCCTCATCATGAAGACCAATAAGTCATACAAACTGGTCCTGCACAAGAAGGGCTTTGGTGGGAGCGGTAAGAAGATGTGCACGATTGGACTTTTGAATGCTTTTCCTGCTTTTTCTCGCCTGAAAATATGTGTTAAATGGACTCCATTTTGCAGATGACGAGTTGGTTGTCAACCCAAAGGCTTTCCATCCAGTCAATCTTGGAGACATTGTTGAGATTGCACACCCCACTGATGAATACAGGTGATCTTACCGTATTAGACAATTCATTGCGCTGTAATGGCTGAAAGAAGTGTGCACAGATTTTTTTAAGTATGAGCCACCTCTTTAGATGAACATTAGATGAGCCAATGTGAAAATTTGGCGTCCTGACTAGTGTCTTTTCAAATTTACAGTCCCCTGCTGTTGCAAGTGAAGAGCTTGAAAGAGGATCTTCAGAAAGGTAAATTACAATGCCCAGAAGCATCGCTTAATTCTCATGGGACTGAGGTAAATTGTTGCATACACACATGAGAGGGAATGCATCCTACTTATCCTACACATCAATTCATGCTTTTATGATATTATATTACCAATTTCATAATATTGGACTTCAATGCCATCTGTGCCTTGAGGCTCCTACACAACTACAATATCAATGAAGTTACTACAGCATCCAGTCAAACACTTAGCAGTAGTCTAAGTGTTTGAAAACTTAGCAGCCATCACATGAAAACGTGGGTATGTGATGTGATTAAAAACTATTGTCACTTCACAATCTCTGTGTCAACGTCCATCAATAAGGGAATTGTGGTTTGTCATAAACATAGATCATGGGAAGGATCCATGCAATTCCTAATTTGATGGTCCATAGGGCATACCGTACCATTTTGAATGGTACTTTGAATTTTCTTGACAACAACATCTTACTATAATATCCCAATGACTTCACAGAAACTATCAGTGTGGACCAGACTGTGGCACAAGCCTTCAAGTTGCGGGCATACCAGGATGTCATCGTCAACATTGTGGACCCTAAAGTATGTACTTTAGGAATCAGATAATGCCTCATGCATGTAGTTTGCACATTCTTAATTGTTCTCCTTCCCACCAGGCTGTGACATTGGACCTTGTGGAGCTGACATTCAAGGACCAGTACATTGGTCGTGGAGACATGTGGAGATTAAAGAAGAGTTTGGTGGGGAACATGAGACTGTACGCATTTGTGTGGTGCATGAAGACATGGAATTTAACTTACATCTAACAACATTGCTCACCACAGGTCAGCACATGTGCTTATGTAACCCAAAAGGTGGAATTTGCAGGAATCAGGTAGGAATTTCACTCTATTTGTCTGCAAACATTTCCAACAACTGAAACATTCTATTTTGTCGTCAGTTCTCGTCTTTATTTGATTGAATTTAACATGGTGTCTGTTTTCAGTTGAAGGCTAATATTTATGCTACCAGGTGATTTAGGATGTCACTTGTCAATGTCGTTACTACGTTGGCTGTGTATGTGTGTATTTTTGAATGTTGAAAACCTTGCAAGGCCCAAATTCCCCATCCTGGAGTAATATTAAGATAGGTAATGACCGCACTTCTCTCATATTGCAATGGGAAGGTTGTCCTTAACTACAAGTTAGAGGATATGATTTAAAGATAAGTTTCACTTTCATGCTTTCTTTTGACATTTGGTCATTCTCTAGAGCCCAAGCAAGTGAATTATGGGTGAAGGGGGAAAAAGTGACCTGCGGATACATCAGTGAAGACACACGGGTAACAAGAAAACAGCTTTTAGATTTGAAATTGAAATATGAGATGACTTCATTTACATGCATAATATGTTTGTGGTAGCTGTTGCTAAAAGTTCAACTTTGTTTCTAACTTCGAAGAATTCTCATACAAGGGTCTTAGCTTGACTCTTAATTGCACTTAACCCATTTACATACATGGATGTAGTTGATTCTAAAATTGTAGTTACATTGCAACTTTTTCCTTTAATGGTTAATTGGCAATAAATCATACTTGCTGAATGATACTCACATGATATTCAATTCCATAGGTTGTTTTCAGATCCACATCTGCAATGGTTTACATCTTCATCCAGATGAGCTGTGAGATGTGGAACTTTGATATATACGGTCAGTTGAAGTGCAGTTTAACTTGTGCCATAACAGGCTGTAAAACACACTACAAAAATCGCATTTAGCAAGCTTTCCAAAGAAGGCACTAAAAGTGAACATTCTGAAAAGATTTGGAAGGTGAAATATGAACTGTAACTGTAATGAACCACTACAATGCAGTGTCACTAACAAGACTACATCACCAATATTGGTTATGTCACTTCATAACATTGCCACTGCAACATGGTAACACTGTCCCCACTGTAGACTGGGTGGATGGGTTGTACTGAGGGAGACATTGTGTCCATTAATTTTCTGATTAACGTCTGAAATTTCAGCATTTGGACATTGGCACTCCCTCACTCTTGTTCTGCTTTCAGGTGACCTCTACTTTGAAAAGGCCATAAGTGGTTTCTTGTCTGACCTTTTCACCAAATGGAAGGTATGTGATGAGCATGTATTTGCACTCACAAAACATTTCTGAAAAAAAATGCTTGTGTTAACTGAATGTTGCAATGATAGGAGAAGAACTGCAGTCATGATGTGACAGTTGTACTTTTCTCACGCACGTTCTACAATGCCAAAACTATTGGTAAGTTTGTTTCTCCATCATTTGTATTTTCAATTGTGTGGTATATACTGAAGCCATGTTTATAGGCAAATTATGTGTTCTTACGTTTTTTTTAGATGATTTTCCAGAAGTTCTGAGGGGTTCAATTGCACAGGACCACAAGGGACGCTTTTATGAGGACTTCTACAGGTAAGCTCTGTTAGTGCACTCTTGAAATCACTGTTATGAGGGAATTCCAGATCTCACAACAAAATTCATGTTTGGTAGATTTGTTTCATTAACTGTTGAGACATTGAAGAAGCATATTGCAATGTGGTCATAACAAAATCCTTCAGGAGCGCCCTTTTCAAAATTGTGAATTCAGGTTTGTGTTTTGCCGCAAATCTAAAGATACGACCATAAATATACAAGATATTTCCAATGTTCTGTACCTCTAGTTTATTTCTCTCATACCTGAGCTGCTGAGGCTTTAAATTTCCTGGATGATCAGAGGAATGGATCAATGACCTACCTACCAACCTACCTATCTTAACGTAATATATCTTTGCATCATATCGGTGATCATAGAGGTGACTTGTGTATTGACTGTTGTGTAATCAGGGTGGTGGCGCAGAATGAAAGACGAGATGACTGGACATCATTACTAGTCACTATCAAGAAGCTGTTCATCCAGTATCCTGTGCTGGTGCGGCTCAGAGACGCAGGTAGTTGTAAAGTCTCTACGAGATAAATGTGTCTGTTCTTTTTGGACAAAATGTCCCAAATTTAATGTCTTTTTCTCCGGTAGATGGTTTTCCCTCCGGTTTCAACTCTACTGCTGCACAAGGAAACTATTTAGAGGCTATTAATCTTTCATTCAATGGTGAGTGCTGTGCTAAAACAATTAGTTTTGGAAACTTTTATATTGCTGTAGAATCAAACAACTAGCTACACATACCTTCCCTTTCTTCATTTTCCTTATATGTAATGAACAGCACATTTTAGATTTTGATAACAGTATAATCAAATGATAAAGTGAGTTCACTCTGGACCATGTTTTTAGAACACTTTCAATCTAAAAAAGCTTTTCTTCATCCTTACATGGAATTTGACCAAAGTTTACATTTTCCCTTCAGTTTTTGATAAACATTACATCAACCGCAACTTTGATCGCACTGGTCAGATGTCTGTGGTCATCACACCCGGCGTTGGTGTGTTTGAAGTAGACCGTCTGCTCATGATCCTTACCAAACAGCGTATGATTGACAACGGTGAGTGTGATAATACAGAAGCACTTAAAGCACAGTATTATCGGTAACTCGAACTGAAAATTACTACTTTATCTTTGTGAAATGTAATGATGTTTGGAACACATTTCTCCCCTTGGCAGGTATTGGTGTGGACCTTATTTGTATGGGCGAGCAACCATTACATGCAGTACCATTATTTAAGGTAACATACACACCACCTGGCCAAGAACAAGTCATGCACCTCATTATTGAGTTGGACAGGTTCCATTTTCGCACTTTTTATGAAGCAATAGCAGATCACAACCCAGCCTGAGCAGGCTTTTACTGCAGGTTGTAGACATGATTTAAACATCACTTCATACATTTCAATTCTTACCGTAGTCAAGAAGTGAGAAATATGATGAATCTCTATTTTTTCAGACCACATAGATAGAGATTCAGATTGAGTTGACACCCTGCATGCTATTTTTACCAACTGTCTACAATTATCAAGTGGTCTATGTAGGTAGCACAGCTGTTTTGTCCTATTTCCAAAGGTTCTCTCCCAGCCTCCAGTTGTGTATACTGTATAAACAAACCTGTGATTTTGCTTTGGTATGTACATACTGTATACCAAATTCCATATTCCTTGCTTGCTCTAATACCTACACCAAAGCACATTTCTTTTTTTATAGCTACATAATACAACATCTGCTGGTGATTCTCGGCTGGGGAGTGATTTTAACCTGCCACACTGGATCAACCACAGGCAAGATGATTCAAAGCATTAGTAGTGGTCGTATAAGTGTTCAGCAATTGATACACTTTTTTGTTTGTTTTTTTGCCTACAGTTTCTATACATCCAAAATCCAGAACTCCTGCAGCTCTTTCACACCGCGCATAAAAATGGCGTGTCCTAAGGTACATTAACCCTATGTTTTACATTACCATGCTCCAAATATAATGATTCTATGATGCACTTACTTCTCTTTTTCTTCTCTGTTGGTAGCTGCATGCAGAAAAATTCAAGAACAACCAAGACCAACGTAAGATGTTACTCACTTTAAGATGTTTTTACTCATTAATAATTTGGTCAGATTTTCACTTGTATCTGTTTTCTCTCCATTTCTCTCAGCTCTAGGACCTCCAAATGATTATGACAAGTGCCTGCCCATACAGGTGGACTATGATGCCTATGATGCTCAGGTGTTCAGACTTCCTGGTCCATCACAAGCCCAGAGGAGCACCAACTTCAGGTGTGTCACCGCTCAAAACAAACTTCTGTCTGTTTAGCAAATGGTCCATTAACTAATGGTTAATTATTGTGAAATCCTTTTGTAAGAGATATGTCTCTGAGTCTTTCCTTTACTTTCCTTTAGAATGGGGAGAGACCCTGTGGAGGTTAACACAGGAGTTGGAGCATCCCCTCCTTTTTGCTCTGGAGGTCCAGATGAACAACGTAGTCTGGCATCTGATGACAGCCTGGGCCCTATCTCCAATATGTTGCTGATACCACGCCTGCCCCCAGCTCAGTGTGAGGTCAGCAGCTCTCTGGGTTACACCAGCACGAGAGGTAAGCATGCACAGAAAAAGTGAGATTTCAGTATGTTGCATAGGTAAGATTTTGACGTTGCACATACCCTGGTACGATGTGAGTGTATTATATTAATCTAAGATGAATGTGATTGTGTCACTCAGAGGTGTTTGTCTTGTCTTATATGATAGCTATTCAGTTTCTGTTTCTCAGTTCTTGCACAGACAATTTTACAAAGGACTTTGTTAAAGCAAGTACAATTTTTGAACAGCATTTCAGATGATATTATTTACTTAGCCTCAATATCAGTGTTGAAAATCAGTAAGGAATATTTGTTTTCTCAGAAGTACTGGAGAAGATGATGGAGTCTCAGCGAGACAACAGTGCCCCTGGCAGGTTCACAGTGGGAAGTGCAGAGTCCACATTACATATCCGTCTTGGTGTTTACACTCCTCAGAGGGCCCTCATCAACCCCTTCACTCCATCAAGGTTGCCGATTAAACTTACCTCCAACCGCCGACGCTGGATGCACACCTTTCCTGTTGGTGAGAATTACTTGTCAAGACGCTTTTTCATGTCGCAGAGGTAGTAAGATGGAAGTTACTCAAGACTATTCTATTTGCACTGACTATGTTGTTAAACTATAGGTCCCTCAGGAGAGGCAATCCAGACCCATCATCACATGAGACAAAAAAATGTAGAAATGCAGTACAGCCAACAGCCAACGTACCTTGCTAGTACATCTGCTGAGTTGCTGGACTTGGCCTATCATGAGACTACTGCAAGGTTAGACATGTATATTTAAAGCACGAGGTGTTTGTTTTTAAAACGTGAATGACACAAAACAGTAAGCTTTGTTTTTTTTTCCCCAAGGGGTCCAACCTCTCGGCATACAGGAGACAAAGTAGACAATGGGCTGCTCTTTGGTGGAGGAATGGAAGGGTTCACTGGAAGTCCTGAGAGCAATTTCAGTGATGGTATACCTATTTGTACCCAAAGCTCTACTTTATGATAATCTGAATACTTTTCCACTACCAGCTATTAGAATTTGTATTTGCAATTTGGGGCTTTTTTTCAGGAACCCTTACCAACCGTGGGTCCTCAGTTGAGGACATTTCCCTCAGTGGATCAGAAACAAGTGAGTCTGCCTCACTCTCCAACAGAGCTGCTTACTTTCCAATTCCACTTCTAAGTACAATTTCTTTTAGAGGGTTCACTCAAATCATCACTCATAGTCAGATGAATGTGGTCCGGGTGAAAAAGTGCACTGCTAATTTATGCATTGTACATCTACACCAATGGTGCAGTCTTCCACTACACTCAAATGCTACCTCAACTGGTTGGAAATATAGACCTTGTTTGATAGACTGTGGCACAATAAACTGCTTCAAAACATAATCTTAAAAACACTCAATACTGTTAAATCTTTAGAGGCAGCCAGTGAGGGTACACAAATTCATGTGTCATTTGAATTTGAAGTCACCCTTAAAGTGGTGCTTGACAGCGTTTAGCTTATGCCACATGCAGTATCACTCAAAAAGGGGCTGCTGCCATCTACCCACAGCATCTGTAGCATTCATCTGTAACAGGGTTTCATCTTTCTTGAACGCCAACTTCAGTTGGTTTAGGATTCAGCAGCCTGAATCATCCATAAAACCCCATTTTCTCACTGCATCACCCTCCTTTCTACTCAAGATTATCTTCTGGATCACTTTTAAAATAGCTCCACGTACATACAACGCCATCTCTCCAGACTTTCTTCTCTCCATTTTCTGTACCCTCCAACTGCTCCTCCACAATGTGAAGCAGCTGGTCTGCTAGCAAGCTGTACAATTCCCTGACCCCTGCAACATTGGGTCTCTCCCCCTTTTAAAATCACACCTCTTAGCATATCTGTCACCCCTCTCTCCTTTCACTCTTTTTCTCCTCACATTTTTTACTCATTTGCTTTTTCTATTTATTCCTTTGATTTTAACGTTGCATTTATTCATGTAACTTCAATATAGTGTGTCATTGGGTGCATTGGATGTCATTGTTCCAGATAATGCACATTATCATTATTGTGATATTTTTTAATAATATGTGTAGATGCACATCTATTAGATGTCATGGTACTGATACCGTTGATGATTTGATGTAAAAATATCTTGCTCAATAACTGCTTTGAATATACATTATTACAGCTGTCATGGATATTCATTTTGCTTATCAAAAAATTCATAAAACCTTTACCTACTATGATTCATAGTGATGACAAGTTTTTGTGCATATATTGTGTGCGTGGAAATGTCTTTATTAGTTATCTGTCTTTTCAAAGTCTAATCCATCGACTGTTTTCGTACACATCCGTTTTGCACACTGTAGAAATAATGCAAAATTCGTATACTCAACCTGTTGCATCAAGATTGCAGTGCATAGATGCATAAATTTTGGTCTCGATTACAATGTTCACAGGCCTAGCAAAATAAAATTCACTCTTTTTTTCTGCCCCCTGTCCCTTTTCTCTCTTTCATGTTTTTCATTTCTGGACCACCCCTCTCCCTTCTCTCACCAACCTCTGTACATTCATCCTCTGTCTTCTGTCAATAACCCTCGTTCATACACTACTCTGAATACATTCATTTGTGTTCGCTTTGGCTATTCTGTCAATGTCTTGGTGTAAATGTATGTCGTTGCTCCTGAAGCCCTGCTACTATCTGCACCTCTGACAGTGCCCAGCTTCTGCTGCACAGTGGGGGTAGACTGGAAGTCTTTGACCACTCCAGCCTGCCTGCCCCTCACCACTGACTACTTCCCTGACCGCCAGATGCTGCAGAATGACTACACAGAGGGCTGCTATGATCTACTGCCCCACAGTGACATGGACAGGTACATGACAAGGGTTGTGTACTTTGTAGAAATCGTGCATCTGGACAATCTGTATTTATATACTGTATGATAGCACTTTTAGGAAACGTTAACTCCAAATGTCTTTGAAATGCGTTGTCTTACAATCATGGTTTTACAGAGAGCTTTCTCATAGATGGCCTCGAACTAATGACATTTTGTCAATTACTGGAATTCCTGGCTAAGACTGAAAAAAAATCACAGAACTTGTTTTATCTCAAGAAATCTGTAGTAATTGTCGTAGAAATCATCCTCAGGCACCCATACAACTCACAGCCAGTTAACATCCAGGCATTGAGCTTTTTTTTAAAAGCTGTTGTAACTTCTTTTATCAGTAGACCCTACTTAACTCATTTTTGAAAATTAAGTTTCAACCTCTTTGCTGTCCCTCCCAGGCGGGAAGACGAAGTGCCAGTGATGACTGCTTCCCAGGTTTTTGAAGAGTTTATCTGTCAACGCCTAATGCAGGGTTACCAGATAATCGTCCAACCAAACAATAGGAAACCACTGCAGGTGGCGACAGTGCCCCTTGGGAGCAGCCCTCTTTACTCCAGAGGTACAGCTCAACTCTTAACTTATTTCACATTCATTGATTATTCGAGAATGCTAGAGATGGAATTTGATGAAGCCAGCTTCCCAAGAGTGATGCCAGAGAGTACATAATAACAAATGCCTGGTTATTGTTGGACGTATTTGTCTCTCCGATGATGGCAGGTCTGGTGTCTGCGCGTCGACAGGAGGAGGAGGAAACTGTTTTCTGGCTTAGTATGGGTCGGACTTTCCATAAAGTTTGTCTCAGAGACAAGATTATTTCTGTCACTCGCTACCTGCCCAAGTGAGTGCCTCTTTCAAATGCGTCTCATTCTTCCATATTTTTATAACTTTATCCTGCACTTGCGTTGCAACAAACATGCAGAGAAAGTTCCATAGTTGATTCATGATGTGACCATCTAAAAACCATTTGAAGTTTGCAAGTTTAACCGGTGCAACAACACACCAAAATTTGTTTTTTGTACCATGCTGTGTTTATCGAAATGACATTATTGTTCAAGTAATCTAATCTGAGATTATACAATATCATGAACGTGCTTCGTGTGTATGAATATGTGTGTTTGTGTGCACATGTATTTTAGGTACCCATACGAGTCACCCCAGATTCCATACACCTACAGCCTGTGCCCTCCACACTCAGATGCCCAGTTTGTGTCATGCTGGGTTGAGTTTGGCCATGAGAGGTTAGAGGAATACAAATGGAACTACTTGGACCAATACATCTGCTCAGGTGGCTCAGAGGATTTCAGGTAAGTACCTTGACCTCAGAGGATGCAATTCTATTCTATCTATTCTTTTTGTTTCTTCAGTCAATCAACCCCTCGTTGATGAGAACACATTTGTTGTTGTTTTTTGTCTGCAGTTTGATTGATTCGTTGAAGTTTTGGAGGACTCGTTTCCTTTTGTTGCCGGCTGGAGGGGCCCGACGGGTGGCAGATGGAGACGGACACTGGGACATTTATGGAGAGGGAGCTGGTACTGTGCCAGGAGGGAATACTGACTGGGTGTTATTGGACGGTTTTATCCGGTTCTTGGAGGGTCTCAACCGTATTCGGAGAAGGCATCGCTCGGACAGGATCATCAGAGTGAGCTGTTTTTGTTTGTTTTAAAAAAAAAAAAAAACTTGTTCTGATAAAAAATCAGTCAGAAATACAAATTTGATATTTATGGGCTATGAACCTGCAATGAATCACACATCAACCCAACTCACTGTTCCATAAGTTTTGATCACCTCTACATAGTGCAATGAGTATTTTTTCATATATTTTGGCCTAATATATTTTTCTCTTTTTACAAAGCAGAAAGGCACACCATTGAAGGGACTACAGGTCACAAGTCCCCACCCAGGATACCCTGCAGAAACTGTTGGTCCTCCAGCCGGGAAGAAAGGCACCTCAGCTTTGTCAGTTTTGTTGGAGATGGAGCATAGCCAGAAGTATGTGGTTCATATTATTTTGAATCCTATTCAGATCAATTTTGTGTTACCTTGTTGGTGGCCTAAAGGTCACCCTCCTCTTGAAATGTAGCTGTTTTGCCTGTCCTGCACCTGCGAAAATGGTGAGGATTGCGTCAGGAACGGCATCCAAATTCAAGACAGTAAATCACACATAATACTGTATTGATCACTGGGATAGGCTACAGAAGACCCTCTTGACCATAACGAGGACTAATTGCATACTAAAGATGAATAAATAAGTGATTTATTAGAGAAATGTATTTATGCAGGACGCTGGAGGAGCAGCTCTACGGAAAAGGTTCTGCAGTTGCCAGCGATCCTTCAAGTATTTTCTCGACCCCTACTTGTATGGACAGTCCCCGCAACAAGGTAAGTTGGCCTGGAGCATACAGTATGTGCAGTATTCTTTGCTCTCATGATTAAGCAGCTCAATTAATGCAGGATGGGAGATACTGGTCACTTGTTGATTGTCCCTTGCTTGTGCTTTGCTTTTACTTCGCTTTTTGTCCAATTTTCTTGGTGAAATTGAAAATGATTATCATCTCAGATCACTCTCTTTTGCTGGGTTGGGTCTGTTCTTCCTTCTCCTCTTACTGTTTAATTACAGGATCCTGCATTTATTATGGATTTCATACGTAGCCCTCGTTCGTCTTACATCCACCACTCTCAGGTCAGTAATGGATGTACGTCAGGGGGTTTCTACATTTGCAGTCCAATTGCCGTATCAGTCTCCAATAATGCAATCATGCCATTCAGCGCTTAAGAGATATTTTTACAGTTGCAGTAAAGATTTGTCTTTCCGTGCACGTTTCTTTTATTGATCCCCTTTCCCATAACGTGAGAGTCATATGTGTAGGAAAGGACATTCTGTCAGTGTATTAACACTTTGATTTTTTGGAATCGTTGTGGACTGAGATGTGGAAACTTACATTTTACAAGTCTTCTTTTTCTACCTTGCAACATTTCAATCACGGCAAGAGAGAACAAAAACCAAATGGCAATTTGACTGTAAATAAATATGGCTCTGGACTACCCTCTTATCTCACAGCAGATTACATATACTAACCTAAATCTCCTCCTCCTTTCTGTCTGGGCCAATTTTAAGTGTATTTTTGTGGAGTAGAGTAGTGGTACTGTCTAACTGAGCAGTATTCATGCCAAAAATGTATATCTCACATTGTGACTGTGTACTTGATAAAACAAGTCTCACGGATAATGACCAGACAGCATACTTAATGAATGGAGGAATTTTGCACATGTACACTTTTTTTCTACTATGTAGTTATCTACTGAAGCCACAGATGTGCCTGATGCTGGAGTGCAAACTGGAGGAATGGTTGTTGCTGGAGCCCAGATGAGTGGAGATGCAGCTGCCATGAGTGTTACAGAGACAAGGTACCATAACCATAAAGTTTCCATGTCTCAACTGAAAAGCCATACAGCCATTTGAGGTATGCTGTATGGCTACCCAGTTAAATCAGCCTCAAGGGTTTCTGTCAATAACCTACAACTCAGATTTTGATTTTGAGAGATAATTCCTTCATATTGGCCCTGAGGGATCTCCCTGTCAAAGCTGAGCAATCTCCCAGGGAAAGGGAGGTTTCAGATCCTCCCTCAAAACAAGATAAGCAGACGGCAGTGGAATGATAGATGTACAGATTGACAAGCACACATTGCACAAACGCATACAAAAAGCCAAACATGATTCAGATAAATCATGTCTTAAGAGATCTGCAGAAGCAGAAGAAGTCTGTCTGCCTGTCTGTCTGTCTGATATCTTTTTATTTGTTTGGGTTTTTTTGGTAGGAAGATCTCTTTGACTTTGCCATTTTGAAAGTAGCTTGCAGGTGTGCGCACCCCTGTCGTCGATCAGCGATTAGAAAAACAAGTCCTTAAACATGCATATCAAAAATAATGTGCATTTTGTCAAGCTTTTGCCTCCCAATCCATATTTTCTGGGAAGAATTGCTTAAAATTGTTAATATGGACTTGAAAATAAGTGCCTTGAAAACTGAAATGATGGTGGTGTAAACATGCAATTTAAAATGATTGACTGGAAATAATTCTTGAATTTCAAACTAAGAGAACATTTGTCATTATTTGGGCACTCCTAATTTTTTAGATCTGATACAGTATATAGCTCTTTGTTTTGCATATGTTTGTCATGATTATGTGATTGCATATATCTGTAGTATTAATTTAGACTCTTTTCACAGTTCACAGTCTACTTCAGCTTTTTCCCTCTCGTCGTCATCAACCCTAATGGAGATACTGGAGGCCATAAAACATCCTACGTGAGAATGGATTTGCATACTATGATCATCATCACATCATTACCACTATTCATTTTTGCAAAGTTGATACTAGATCTCATGAAATTTAACTGTAAAAAATCCATAAAACAAACTGCACAATCGCCCTCTCATCATGTGCAATATTAGTCTCTGCTGTCACATTGGCAAAGCCAACCATCAAAATGAGACCTCAGAAAATCCCAGTAGACTGCATCACACTAGTGAGGATCAGGCAGGCTGAGAAAATGAACGAGTCAATCAACATTTATGTTAACAAATGGTTTTTATTGTTTCCACCGCTAGTTTCTGCTGCATTGTAACAAGCATTGTTTGTGTTTGTATTTCAGGACAGGTTTACAGCTGCTACCAGAGCAGAAAGGTCTTCCACTCAACTGCTTTATCAGCGCTGAGGTTGTTCACTGGCTGATCAATAATGTGGAAGGTGTGGTCACACAAGGCATCGCAGTGGATATCATGCAGGTATTTTGGTGCTCTAGAAAATATAAACCACTTTTTTCATCATACACATCCATATTGTTACATTTCTTTTGTGCTTCATTGACACACACATTAAATCTGTTGTCTTCATATGACACACAAATGAGCACACACTCACAATCCATGCAGTGAAACACACTGCACTGCCCCGTATTGGGTGGCCACCTGCAGCACCCATAGAACAGATGTTGGGTGTCGAATGCCTGGTCCAAGGGCACCTCTTCATAGTCCATGTCCTACACGGCACTGGGACACAACATCAACATCTTGACCTAAAATGCCACGTGATAACATTTTAACACTTGATGACAATACTGTGTAAATGTTTTCAGTGGGAGAGTGATGAACCTAAATGTAGAACTGAGCACAACAGTCTATTTACGCACATTAGTTCCTCTCTAAAACTGCTAGTGTGAATGCTGTCTGTGCTATTTCTTCGCTCAATGTGTTAAGGTACATATCTCCGCTCTCAACAAAAACAGTCAAAAGTAGCTCAATGATTCTGATTGTAAAATTGGATTTCCATCTTGCAGAAGATGCTGGACGAGGGTTTTGTGTCCCACGCGTCTGGAGACGCCATGCGCACTTTTGTCTATGGTTTCTATTTCTACAAGATAGAGGGCGAGAAAGATGGTATGTACCGTTACCCACAGTATGTCCTGATCTCATGAGCTACCACAGAGAGCCACACTCAGGAGAGAGATGTGTCCTCATACTGTCCAACACAACGCAGGCTCATCACAGCCACAGGCCACAGCAGCTGCTGGCTGGTCCACGGCAGCTCTTGAGGATTTTGCCGTGTTCCAGAGGAAGTGGTTTGAAGTGGCCTTTGTCCTGGAGGAACGTCGACCGTGCGACCTCCCTGCCTTCCTGCTGCCATGGCTGCCCAGCCGACCGGCCTCGTACGCAAGTAGGCACAGCTCATTCAGCCGCAGCTTTGGAGGACGCAGCCAAGCTGCAGCACTGCTAGGTATACCTTGGGGAATCGTCTCCTTCAGACCACAGTGTTTAGTCTCAATCATCTCCTAATCATCTCAACTCTAATTTAGATCTAACGTGCTCTGATGCCAATCATATGTCATTTCATACTCCAGCTTGGCTCCAAAATCCACCCGTAAACCAGAGTATGAGTTGCATGTAACATACAAGTCCTTCTCAACTTCTTTGATACCCAGCCTGTCATATAAGTCACTATGTTCCTCTTCACCTGCCTTTACCACAGCTCTGTTTGCCATTTGTAGAGCTTCAAAACGCACCTCTTTGCTGATCTCATCTCCCTGTCCATCTTAATTTTTCTCATTTCTCTCCTTACTCTGCTGAGAAACTTGAGCACCCCTCTGTCAGTTTCTTCTCCCACTTCAGGTGACCTCTCAATTTTCAACACAGAGAGCTTCAACCCTGCTGCCCCCCTCTACCTACTGCCACAGACACGCATGCACTCATGCACACACACTATGTCACTTTATCCCTCCATTTGCCCCACCACTTCCCACTCATTGAGCACAGCCAGTTTTGGATATGCAACCCCTGGAAAATGGTAAAATCTAGTGAATCTGGTCGTACACTTCGACATGAAACTTTGTTGTGACAAATGCCTTGGCATCCAGTCTGATCTGTCTGGCCTCTTTTTGTTTTGTAGCTGCAACTGTACCAGAGCAGAAGACAGCCACGCTGGATGTGGACGTTAACAATCGAAGTGAAAGAACTGAATGGTGTAGCTGTTATTACCATGGTAACTTCTCTCTGAACACTGCTTTCGAGATCAAGCTGCACTGGATGGCTGTCACTGCTGCAGTTCTCTATGAGATGGTAACGATAATTTTAATTTCAAGCTGTGTTTGTGGGGGCTCCCCATCATATGGGGTGTCGTAATGCATGTTTGCTAGTCAGCAATAGCCCCCTTGTACAACTTCTTAAGTTAATACTGATTATTCAGTTGATGAAAATGTGATGTGCAATCGCAAGGAATGCGTCATCATAGAGTCACAGGGTCTCCCACCTTATCGGTGAGGAGTTGTGTGACAGGTGCTGTGTCTGGTGGCCTTGTGCAGGTCTCATCTGGGGAGGGATTTATCATGACTGAAGATGGAATTGTTTGTTCTGACCCTGTCTGTCATGACCACAGTTCTGGATACCACCTCTATCTTTATGGCGTCAACATGACTACTACTTGTTGAAGTGCTATTTAGTGCATGCTATTGATATGAGGCCGGCACCTGCTACTAACTGATAACTGTGTTAGACTACCTTATCTACACGGGGAATTGTCCGTAACATTTTTGCATTTCCTCCTTCTCAGGCCAAAAGTGTGTAATTCCCATGTGATCTGATGTGCCTGATCTTTATTATTTCAACCATCTCCCTTTTGGCCTCATTTATGGGATGTACAATATATACGAGCACATAAGCATGTATCCTGGAGATAGCAAGAGCAGTAGCTGTGTGGGGAGCACCCCAAATGGCCATAGGCATGGCTACCTAGATAAGAGTTCAAAACCAGCAGAGGGAGACACAAACACCCATCCCGGTGGGGATCCTTACACTATTGTTAGAATCAGAGACTGAATGCACGTCAAGGTATCTGAACAGTTCAATAGGTCAATATAACAAAAGTCAGCAATATATAGAATGATGTTAATACCAAATATTGATAATACCCTCACAAGTGAGATTCCTCCCTATGTCACCTCAGGTTCAAGGGTGGTATCGAAAAGCAGCTTCTTGTGGCTTCCTCTTGGTTCCTGTTCTGGAGTTTCCATTTGCATTGACATCTTATCTGTATGGGGATCCCCTCCGAACGCAACTCTTCATTCCACTTAACATTCACTGTTTACTCAAGAATGGCAGCGACAACCTGTTTGAAGGTAATGAAACCTCAATACTCATCACCACCCCTGCGTAATGCACCCACACGCTACAGTTTGTGATGTTTTTCAATCAACAGGATTTGAACCTGAGACATACTGGGATAGAATGCAGCTGTTTCAGGAGGCCATTCTCAGCAGGTTGGTCGCAATTTGTGATTTCAATACACAGACATTGTGAAAAATGCATTAATGTAAATCTCTTCTCCCTTTGTCAGATTTGGTTTCATAGAGGACAAGTTCTCTGCTTCTACATTTAATTTCCCCTCTGAGAACAAACCCCAGTACATTCATTTAACAGGTTTGTCAGTGCAACACGTACACAAAATTTAGTCCTAGAGTAAAGTGTAAAACTGAAATATTTTCCATATGCCTATGAACCTGACTTGTATGGCGTATAAGGCTTTGTTTATCGGTGACTGAATCGGACGATATTTTCCGGCTCAGGTACTGTCTTCCTTCAGACGCCATATGCCAAAAGGAAATACTCAAGTGGGCAGCAACGTCGCCGCAGAAACTCCACAACCTCAAACAGCCAAGGTGTGTTTGGCAGTGAGGAGCATGTAGGATACTACTGGGCCTACAACACCATGCTGACCAAAGCCTGGAAGACGGGAGTACTGGGTGATGAAAGACTCACAGACCGCCTGCTCAGAGACTTCACTGAATTTTGTGCCAACAAGGGCAACAGGCTACGAAATTTTTGGGACAGCTGCCAAGAGAAAATGGCTGCCAGTGCCCCGTGAGGCAGTTGAAAATAAGGATTTTTCGAGAACTTTTCAATTCACACACACACTAGAAAGTTTGCAGTTATTACGTTATTTCATCACGTCATCTGATGAATGCAGATCAGTCCAATAAAACTCTCTCTGGCTTATTCAGTGTGGTGCATTAACAGTTCATGAAACTGGGAAAAGTGATATTCTACATGATGAAAATTCACAAATTTACTAAATACCTCTGGATTAACATGGATAGGGAGTAGGGGGTAGGCAAAACAGTTGGTTATTCTGTGTATCTTTTTTTTGTTTCAACAGATTAGGTATACAATCTATATGCCCAAAACACACACACTCACAGTATATATACACACACATAAATATACTGTCTGTATAGTTTTATGTAACCACTACACTGTATGTGCACAGACGCATTTTTACACATGCGTGTATGTACATGTATCAATATACATGTATGCACGTGTGTGTATTCACAATGTAAACACAAATTGAATAATATAATTCGAGTGGACACACACGTGCCCGTAATATCACGTAGATTGAGGTGGACAATGGAATAGTTCAATGATCTGTACGCACGCACAGATTAGAAAATTCATATTGTATTACGTACCCACTACCTTGTCTAGATTTGTACGTACGCTCAAATAGAATAGCAAAAATCCGCAGTGTTAAAGGGAGAGAGCGAGTGTGTGTTATTGTTTTTGGGGGAAATGACGTCGCCATTGTCCGCGGCCATGAGGGCGGGAATGGAACGGAGCTTAAAGGGGCGGCCGGGACACGACCGGGTCGGCCATGGAAAATGGAATATAACACTCGGGGCTCTACTTGTGCCCTTGACTAGCCTCTTGTGAATATTTCAACCACCCGGCGCTCTGGAGCCCGAGTATCTGTGTAGTTTGTCACGCCAATGGTGCCCAATGCGGGGCGAGTAGCCGCGTTGGTAGCTGCATGCCAGGCGGGGACAGACGATGTGGACACGAGCGGTTGATTGAACAGCTGGACGTGTGTCGTTAAGGACTTAATTTTCCGCATTCGATGCAGAAAAGGGTCGCTATAGAGAGTGATGTAGCGTCCCTGGCAAATAATAATCATCATTTAGTGATCTAATAGTCGTGGAGTTGGAGAAGTTGGAGGTGTGGCCGCCCAGACAGAGGTTCCGTTTCTGTCACCTGACAGACGGGAAGAGCAGGACGAAACACGATGTCTCTCTCAGAGACGCGCAGTAGGACATCGGTCCGTGTGGTTTAGATGAAGTCGGTGCGAAGTGTCGGAGGGGTGCAGTGATGTCGGACCCGCCGAGGACGCTGACGGCCTGCGGCAGGCTGAGCTACTCCGCGGGCCACTTTCTCAACGACCTGTGCGCCTCCATGTGGTTCACATACCTTCTGGTCTTCTACCACTCGGTGCTCGGATTCACCAACAACAACGCAGGTCAGTTGGACACACGCAATTAAGAATAACATCTCACACACAGAGAATTAAGACTAGCATCTTTGTTGTTGGTCAGCCAGTCCCAAATACTTGTATTCGGCTGCCCACAGCTTTTACAGGTATGAATTCATGCATTCATCCGTGTCAACACAAAACATGAGGAAATTCAAGCTGAATGTTGGATTATTTTGCCTCATAGTGCAGTCTAAGTCTGAAAATATCAAAGTATAAAGTATGAAAATCTTAAAACAATAATTTGACATGTGGGTGCATTTTTGTTTTCTTTTGTGACTTTTTTTTGCGTGTTTTCTATTTGTTAGGTGTTCTGTGAGGTAAAATGTATTCTTTTCTCTTTTTGCTGCCGTTGCATCTTTTTGTAGGTATATTGTTGCTCGCCGGGCAGATTGCAGATGGTATTTGCACCCCGCTCATAGGATACGAGTCTGACAGAACCTCTGGTTGTGGGAACTATGGCAAGAGAAAGACATGGCATTTAGTTGGTAAGTACTCGAAATGAAATGAAAAATACCCTGAAATTGGGTGTACTGGTGGAGTATAAAACCGCAATCCAAACTTCATCATATTTGCGATGCAAGAGTGGCGTAAGCAAAAAAATAGCTTGAAATACATCCCCATCACTTATGCCTCATGGAGAGAGCTCGATTCACTTTTTGTGGGAAAAGGAAAACCATAAAATCATTATGTCATCCATTTCTTAAGGCAGCATGAGGGGGCAAGGACAAATTGAAACCTGTAAAAGTCATGTGATTTCTAATGTGTGATCGTTTACAAGTCTAAAGTGCAGGTTTCAAAGTCTGACATGTGAAATTCTGAGTCCCCCCTCAGTATCTTTAAGAGTAACTCCTCAACTTGTTTCTGCCCACACACATCCCCAAATGTTATCTCACTGTATCCCACACACTGATAACCACATGCAAATGCTCTGTTTACTTAAACCTCATTTTCAGCTCTTAGTCTGGGCTGTTTTAATTTAATGTTTGACTATATGAATACATGTTAAATTAAAACGCTAGACAGACCAGAGGGTGGGTGCTAGTTATGGAAGCAACAGTTTACTTAACCCTGCAGGTATCTTCAAATCTACACATATTCTTGGGTTCATTTTGACCATTGCTGAATTTGATCAACATAAATCCCCACAAAATGAATGTAACTGTCGCCCCTCCCCACTTTAGTGTGAACATTTAGTGAGAGCCCCGTGACGTGCATGTGAAATGCGAACAATGTGGAAAATTTGAGTGATGCTGAACTTTTAATTGTGTAGTGTTAAATGCACCTCAGAAACTGAAATTGGAAAAACTTGTTAATGTGAGATTCAATATTTTTGAAGGTTTTTTTTCCTGTTACTTAATCACAGGACATGCATACATGTTGTCGTACGAATCCATGTTCTCAATAATAACTTCCTGTTTCCATTTGAAAACATTGGGTTAACTGTGACCATGGAGGAACTTTTCAGCGTTTTTCTTTCCACTTTGTTCAACTTGAAACCAGTTTCATGTCAGAACTCAATCGGTGGCTCTTGGAATATTGGTTGTTACTACAAGCCATGTTGGTGATGTTTTGGCAGTGACGTCATTGACATCACGATTCTCGGCCGCTATCTCTTTCACTCAAAGTTCAGCAAGTTTAACAAAACAAACACATTCAAATACTCGTTCAACTTAATGTATGTTTGTTTAAGTGGCTCGGTGGGAGGAGACACAGGATATTTGCTTTGACAGTAGCTCTTTCATTGGAAGAGAAATATTATGGCCATTGCGTATAATGAAAATAGGGAAATAGAATGGGATTGTATGGAATGCTGGTACATCCCAGCCTTGGACCTACCAGGCAGACTGGTTTTGTCAATCCAGTCAAGCCAGTCATCAAGTTCTTTAATGGATGGACGCCGAGTACTGTCAAAGAACAATACTTTCCAGGGCTCTTGACTGGCTGCTCTATAAAGAATGGGGTGCTTGCCTCTACTTTCCCTGTCTGGAGCAATAGAGACTTTGATTTTGCCAGGTTCAAAGCTCATCCTTGCACAGGCAATAAGCTTCTCTAGGGGTTGGAGAATCCATCTTCTGCCACGGATGGATGCAGTGGTGACAGTCGGATCATCCATTAAGGAGATTGGGGGCTGAGCACTCTGCTGACTTGACCATCATGACAAAAAGGATGATTGGCACTGGCTTGAGAAAGGTACTATAGCAGGCAACACCATCTCAGTCTAATGTACCTGTCCCAGCAGTGACTCTCAGCCTAAGGGTGTTGTAGTAATCCAGAATAAGATCTGTGACGAGCGAGCTCAACAAGCCTGTGTAGGATGAAGCCGCATCCATTGGCGAGATCTCGCAATAGCACAGCACAGTGAGGTCCCCTCTCCCTTCACATGCCTCCCTGTTCTTGTTGCCACACCAATGTGTTCCTGGCCTTCCGATCAGACGTGTAGAAGGAACTCTTTGAACCATGGTGAAAAGATGCTAAGAAAATCTTTCCTCTGATGCTAAGCAGTGAGATGATTTGACATTGACTGATGTCCCCTGTCTAAGGACACAAACAGTGCATCTCCATCGTTAAGCACACAACCCCCCCCCCCACTGCACTTGTGTGCAGCACTAGAGGACAACGTAATGGACTCCACTTGGGCCCAGGGCTGAAGCTGCTCTGGCTCCTTTTACCACCTCTGTCAGTTGGGCTACCATAGAGGTAAATCCAGTGATAGAGGTTGTGGGCTTATGAGGGCCCTCTGTGCCTTAAACTCCAGTTGTCCCTCTGGGTCGCTCAAGGTGTTGTCCAAATAGGAGTTCACGTCCTCAGCTGAGCAGACTAGGCTGCCACTGCACTTATCCCCCAAGAGCTTCTCGGTGAATGTGAAAGGGATGTAGATGAAAGCAGCACGTTTTGTTGCTAGTCCTCTCCCTCGCCTTCAGTGCCACTCTGCCCAGCACAGCATCATCTGCCCGTTCCTTAAGATGTGTCGAAGGTCTGCAAGCGGTTCCTTTCCGTCTTGCGCTGCTGTTTGAGGCTTGTTGTTGTTGACACTGTTTGTCAATCTGGGTGGCTCTGCCACTACACTACATGCCATCATGTATTCATTGCACTTGATGTTACTACTTTTGATGTGGCCAAACCTCTCTGCTGCATAACTCACTATGATTACCGTCATAGTGTTGAGCAGCTGGTCTACTTCTACCTTGGTGGTAGTCTCCAGGATCTTGCTCATGTGGATAAGGAAAAAATAGATTTCTCAGTGCATGTAATCGGGGCATTGTTGACAGTTCAGCTTCTATACTAGCCCGACCTCTTTCAATCAGTACAAAAATTAGGTATGGAGAACATAGCACATATAACAGGCAGAGTAGAGAGGGTTATTAATCCATTCAGGAACCCCAAGAGTTCCTCGACAGTGGATTGACACTGTTAATCAGGCAGGCGTTTAAGGGCAATTAAATCTAGGACCACCAGACTTAAGAACAGCTTTTACCCAGCTGCCATATTGTGTGTCTATATTTCTTCTGTATATAGATGCTCTCTTGTTTCTTTAATTTTTTTCTCCTCATTCTATTCCTGTGCACCAGAATTCAGGACCTTGGTTTCATTGCACAATTCAATGGCTGAAATGACAATAAAAGATTCCTGATTCCTGAGGAGAAGCCTTCTTGTGAACAGTGGGGACTGTGATGTGATTTTTGTGACATCATTTTGTGAAATGACAAAACCAATGATGACATCACAAATATCGTCACTGTAATGATTTCGCTCCAACTTACGTGTGGCTGGGTATTGTGATATCTAGTGATAAATCTGTGTAAAATTTGTACATTTCATAGTATTTTGCAAGTGAGATGAACAATTATTAATCACCAATTTGGTTTCCTCGCTTCTGCGCCTAACTTGTCGATGAGAAAGGATCACACAAAATCATAAGCATGCATGTGGAATAGGAAGGAAAAAGCTGAGAGATGAGAGATATGTCTGTGTGTTTTTCAGGTACACTGTGTGTGGTTTTGTCCTTTGCCTTCGTCTTCAACCAGTGTCTTGGTTGCAGCTCACACACACCTCAGTGGGCAAGTGTGCTTTATTTCTTGCCATTCATCATCGTATTCCAGTTTGGCTGGGCTGCGACTCAGATCTCTCACCTGTCCCTAATTCCCGAGCTTGTTACCTGTGAACATGATAAAGTTGAACTGACAGCATGGAGGTAAATACTCGCATATCTATGCAAAAACACGATGTGAAAGTTGAACTGAAATGTTGGGGTAATTTCTTTCCTCATGACTGCACAGACCACCAGTTTCGAATGCTAATTGTGTCTGTGTGTGTGTGTGTGTGTGTGTGTGTCAGGTATGCCTTCACAGTGATAGCAAATGTCACTGTCTATGCAGTGGCCTACCTGTTGTTCAATTTGCAGACCGGACAGGGCACCGATCCCCTCAATGATATGGTGGGATCAATGGATATTCCGCTTTTCAGGGTGAGAATGAAGTATTTGGCCAAAGGGTGAAACATTAGATATAAAAAATAATCTAAGGATGTTTTGTCGTGCACTCCTTAGCCTGATGTGTATGGACCCTCGGGGTATACAAAAAGATTCTAAGTTCTGATTCTGAATTTCATAACTGTTTTACAAATTAACTTGTTTTTGTAATGGCAGGAACTGGCCTTGATTGTACTCGGCATAGGGTGTCTCTTTTCACTCTTCTTCCACCTGGGAACTACAGAGAGGAAATTTTCAGATGTGGGAGACAGACGGAGAATAAATGATGATGAGGGAAAAGACGAGTGTCCTCTCCCTTATTCAAATATGTCACCATCCGTGCTCCAGTGGAAAGGTTGGTTATGCCAGCCTTCATTCTATCAGGTACAATCCATTTGATTATTTATTTGGTATTAAATAATAAAAAGTAATTCATGTGACATCATCTGTGTTGCAGTGTAGACACAGATCCCAATCATGGTAAACTATGTCAGGGTTGTGTGTAAAAGCTGTAGATCACCTAATTTTTAAACCCATTTTTTTCATGAGTTTTTCATTAAAGTTATGTTACATTCAAACAAATCTCAAACAAAATTTCAAAATCAATAATGTTCTGATTATCTTCTCCATAGGTGGCTTTGCTCTATATGTCCACAAGATTGATAGTTAATCTGTCTCAGACGTACATCCCAATGTATCTCATCAACACACTTGGACTACACAAGGTAAACATACCCACATGCACTCAAGACTTATTCCACTTTCAATAATTAATGTTGAATTTAGATTTTAATCGTCCCCAGTACAACAGTAGCATAGTTTCCACATGTTGTTTCGTGCTGGAATCCTGGGAAGCGACTGATCCGATACGTTGGGCACTGACACAACTCTCGCCATTGAAGCAGCGTGGCTGGTCCCACATCATACTTAAAGAACTTATTTTCTAGCTCCATGGTTGTGCCTTTGATGTAGACCAACATGTGATGAGAATCGGATTTTTGCTGAAGGTTTATTTCGGTCTACAGTACTAAATGTTGTGGCTGTAGCGAAAAGTTCTCTATGAGTCTAACCTTTGCAATTGTTGTTGAAGCGTAATTGTTCTGTTTATTTTCCTCCTGTCCACCAGAAATTTATGGCAATCATTCCATTGGTGATTTATTTGAGTGGCTTTTTATCTTCCTTCGTCATGAAGCCAATTACTAAAATCATCGGAAAATCCGTGAGTATACATGGCGATGCTGATTTGTTGCTTGCTTCTGTTTCTTACATCTTATCACAAATATTGATGAAGTAAGTCAATCATTCCAGTGGTCACCATGAAGTTGAATGACGCTTTGAACTTGAGGCCCAACAGTGGGGACCATCACATGCACTTAAAAAATCTTTATTTTGGACAGCAGTTTGAATTTTGATATCCACCCATGTAACTGCAACTACATGGGTGTGTTAACTGTTCATCAGTGTTAATTGGTCATCTTTCCCTCCTGTGCAAATCACTTGTCAAAGTCCCCACCTGGATTAGGTACTTTTTTTTTGCCCCGGTGGCGACTTGTTTTATGGGACCAAGTAGTGGAGGCAAAGGAGCAACAACAACAGCAGGCTTATTTCATATCTTTACATATGTGGAGCTGAATATAATAAAAAGTACACCATACACATTTTTGACATCATAAAAGTGTGTACCAATTTTATGTGTGAAGTTTATAATGACTGATGTTTGTCATCCTGTTTGCTCACCCTCTAATTGGTCAGCTGACCTATTTCATGGGGCTGCTGCTGATTTTAGGCTTCTCCTACTGGGTATTACTAGACAAGAAGATGGATCAGGGGGTTTATGGGGCTGCTGTGCTGCTCGGGGTGGGATCGGCTACCATCTTGGTGATATCACTCGCCATGACAGCTGAGCTTATAGCTGACCAAACGGTAATTATACATTTATTTGTTTTGATAATTACAAATTCTGATAATCTCGTGATTAGTATGAAGTAGTGAAGAGTATGGTAAATATAAAATCAAATATAATTCATGGTGTAGTGGTGGATTCATCTACTTGTACAGTTGTTTCTGTATTACCTTAAAAAAAGAGGGCCATTTGTTTTCCTCTGAAAACCTTTACCACAACAAAATCCTCAAAAGGGGATTGTATTCGACTTTCAAATACATACTACCTGGTGGTAAGTACATATGAGAATTAAGATGGAACTGGCTTTATGCGAAGGACTTTCCTTTCTCTTTCCCTCCGCAGCAAAGTGGTGCATTTGTATATGGCGCCATGAGTTTCTCTGATAAGATGGCTAATGGAGTCGCAGTGATGATCATTCAGGCCTGCAATCCTTGCCGGTTAGTCCACATGTACACCCAGAGACAGAGAGAGAGAGAGAGGGGTCTGCCAACCTCCAGTATAATAGATACTATTGTGTCTCTTATTTTCCCCTCCTCAGTTCTGTGGGGTGCTGTCCTGACTGTGTGTGGTTCTACTATTACATTATGATCATCGTGACTGGGGGTGTGGCTGTAGTGGCATCACTGGCTCTGTGCACCATTCTCATCTGGCCAATCAGAATCAGAATAAGTAAGACACTTGATGACACTGAGTGGTGTTGTGATAATAGGAATCCAGGAGTACTTTCCTGGATCACCAGATCAATGGATAACTAAAGTACCTACCTACATACCTACCAAATGTGTTTCAGCTGCAGATAGAAATTGTACATGTGAAAGTCATTTTTTTGCACTTGAGCATATATTCCACCACTTAAGCTGCTACAACAGGTAAATATTCAATCTCATTATCTTATACCTGAACCTTGATACCTAATTCTGATACATTATTCATGCGCTCGTTGAGATTTAGTGAGTATAGGAGTGAGTATACAGTAGGTATAGTATGTTGGGGTTATGCGAGTGGATCTCACTGACATTCTTCTCTTTCCTTTTTATGTAGGTGGTCAGGCAGCAGACCATCAGGACAACTTGGACTCCAGACCCAACGATGAAACCTCAGACCCTCATGCTTCACCCAACACCCCATGAACAGAGTGGTATACTCAGTCATTCGCACCGGCACAAGGTCACATGGTCTGGCCTGGCCATTACACACACTATATATCTATAGGGCATCTGCTGAAAAAGTGGTCAGCAGAAGGGACAATGAACAAGAAAATTTATGAACTGGAAATGTAACTGTTAAGTTATGATAATAATGACATGGTTATCATGTCCCCCTCACCCCCCATGTTGTACTGGGGATGATTATTAAAGAATTAAGTTCTGATAATGGCTGTTGTTCTTTGTTGCTCTTTGATAATAGGGCACTGAAATGTATCAGGAGGGCACCACCAGGACGTACTCTTCTCTGCTGTTCCCACAATGGGCAGCCACAGTGGATCAGCTTTTGTCACCAAAGTGCGACTAATAGTCCGGTGCAGACTATATCTTTTTCTCGTTACAACAGACTTGCCATGTAGAAAGAAGGGACGCAGAACGCAAAGAAAAACGGCAAATCTCTTGACAACCTGCATTGAGAATTTTCCGATGGTTTTCTGATTTGACTGAAAAGTCATATCCACTGGTATCCTGTCCACTGTCAGGAGACCCTGACACAGCATCACAGGAGCTGCAATTGGAACTGAAGGTTTGACATCAGCTTAAGGGAGAAATTCTTCTTAAACTGAATGACTTTTATACTTCACTTAGAGAAGCTGTGTTTCCAAACTTGTAAAGGATGGCTCAGAAGATGCAGACTTTGGCGCAACCTATGTACACTACTGGTCTGCAGTTTAAAAGCCTCCCAATTTTTCTGATTTATTGTTGAAATTCAAGCAGCTCAAGTTAAATGAACAGCTTGTAATGGCACAAAAGAGTCAGAGCTGAATCTGGGAACCATCGAGAAAGTTCATCTCGCTTCCCATTGGGTCCATAAGACAGACAAAAGTTGAACTGGGAGAAATTCAGAGACCAGCAAGCATGTCTGGGATGAAGACGTTAACCCCGAGTGGAGACACTCCAAATTCTTGTGGTCGCTCCAAACTAAAAGTGGTTCTTAACCCTCCTCCAGCCAATGAGGGCAATCCTCTGAAGTCAGTTTAACTGCCAAAAGCTTGCTGTCGTCAATGTTGTAATTACACTCTGTCGGGATGAGTCTGCATGCAAAGAAATTACGGAGGTGGAGCCTCTGATCTGCACGAGAATGCTGGGAAAGAATGATGGCTCAAATCTGGAGCCAATGTGAAACAGCTCCTAAAATCAGTGAGTGCTGCCTCAGCAGCTAATGACTTAAAAAAAATTTAACCATAGGAGCGGTTTTGGCCCTGTGGAATTAATACTTCTCTGCTGATATGTATAGCTGGTTCTCAAAAAGGTGCTGCAAGACCTAAGGGACATGCTGGGTGTCCCCAGACAGGTATACACCCATCTAATTCATTGAGCATATCCCTCAAGACATCATTAATAAGGCCCTGAAACTCACCGGGGCAGTTAGTGACACCAAGCAGCATTACTTATTACTGGTAGTGGCCTCGCCTGAGGGGTTGTTAAAAGCATTCCTCCATTCCTCTCATTCCCTTATTCCGTCAAAGTGGTGAGCACAGCAAAAGGGCCAGCTTGACAAAAACTGTGGCCTCTTGTAAGAGTTTAAAAGCTGAGTATGTCAGAAGGAGAGGGTCTCTTCTCTTCACCGCAATGTTGTCTAGGCCCGGACACTTGTCCATCGCCTCTGTCTCTGGAAGAGACAAGGACCACAGACGGGCCTCAGGGGTCGATGGCCTAGTCAGAGGATTGGTGCGGTCACAAATTCATTCAATTTCATAGCGCAAGTATTTGAATTGAGGTTGTAAATGTAGGTCAGTGATCCATCTAGTGTTTAAGCCAGCAGAGAAGACTTTACCAACCCTGACTGCACACCACTGATGACAGAACATGGTCAGTAGTTAATGATCCATTTATACTGAAGTGCCCAACACTCACTGTAATGTGTGTGTGGCCTGTGATATCTCCACAAATCTGATGAGTTTCCTGTACATGAACAATGAACAACTGCTTAGAAAAGGTCAATTCCTGCTGATTTCCTGCTCACTCTGATCTGTTATCTGTCACGTTCAACAAACACACTCTGAGATTTCTTGTGAAGTCATGTGGTCACTGTTATCTGATGGAAATGTGTCTTGCTGTTATTTATGAGACTCAAAAGATTCAGATAAGCACAGGTGCACTCATTCTGGCTTTTGCCTATGCAACTTCAAATACTTGTACATCAACCTTTCTCATTAAAAAAAAAAACAAACACAACAGACCTCAGAAACAGGGTCGTGAATTAGGTGCCTGCCACAATATGGACAAAGACCTGCACAGGTTGATCATGGTCTTGCTTTTTTGGAGCCTGACACAAGGTGAGGCTGTTCACGATTACAGCCACTTTATTGCATATTTAAACATCACAAAGGTATTTTTGTTTAGAAACAGTTGATTGTGTGTGTGCGTGCATGACTGCAAAACTTATCCTTTATAATTTGTGTGCTTGATTTTGTTATTATATACAGTATGTATTTTTGCTTGTTTGAGATTCGTTTTGGGGAAAAAAACAGTCCTAGTTTCAAATTCGCTGTTGATGAAATCGATTTCCTTTGAGGGCAGCAATGTGTTTTGATGAGAATTCACTGTAAACTTTATCAATAACAAATGAGCAGATAATGGTAAGTGATGTTTAGTAAATACTTTGTATAATCTCAGTATTTGCAAGGTAAAATCATTTTCCCATACTTGTCCTCTCTAGTGGTGGTAGACGGATGCAATGAAACAGAAGTCGTATTTGATGGATTCAGCATGATTGTTCCAGGTGGAAAAAGCTTTGAGTTGAGCTGTGAGTTCAAATGTCTGAGAGCTCATCACTTTGCACAGCTATGGAGAGACAAAGAACAAGAGGTAATTCATGATTCTTATTAACTGAACTCATTCAAAACACCCTCCATCACAACGCAATTTCTATAGGGTGTATAGTTCTTTTAAACACATGTTAACATTTGAATATCTCAAATGTTCACCCAGAAAATTGTTAACTTTTGAATGTATGACATTAAGTTGCACCGATTTGTTAGATTTTAATGATGTATAACGACCACAGTTCAGATCAAATTCATGTGAAATTTAGAAGAGAGCACAACATGCCTAGCAGTGGAAAAAGGTTTTTCATCTCAACTCAAAATCATCTCAACATGTCTGTACAGAGTTTGCATCGAAGTGATGATCTCACCTCTGCATCGGCCTTGCTTTCCTCCTCTTAGCACAACCTCTGCCTGGTCAACTTAAGTTCACTTCAACCCAATCTGACCCTGCTGCTACATATCAGCCCTGCAAAAGAGGCAGACACTGGACGTTACTACTGTAAGACCGAACCACCCAACACAATCAGCCACACAGTCTTTCTTCAGATGTCAGGTACGCTACTGATGGATTCAAACTAACTGTTTTTGCAGTGTTGGACATAATCTGGGGTAGTAGATGGCTCGCAGTAAGCTGTACTGCCTCTTGTAGTTTTTTACAAAGCTATTCTACAAAAAATGCTCATAGAAATACTGTCATGTAAAGCGGATGTTAAATGGGCTCCTCAATCTTCCCTCAAATAGATATCAGTGATGTCTCATCAGTGACCATCTTGGATCACCAAACTGATCGCGCACATACTCCAACGTATCCGCTGACCCCATTCAAAAGGGCCGATGGTGCAGATGACACCGACCAACGCAGTGTTGCAAGTAAGATCCAATGGCACCAGCAGTAAAATTCATGCAGTTAGAGATTCGTTTCCTAAAAATAAATGTGTTTTTTGTATTATTTGCTATGTAGCTTTGCAGGTTCAGATATGGTATTGGATGCTAATGGGGAAAATTGTAGGTTTCCACCTCACTTTGGCTTGTGTAGTGATAAAATGCCTGAGAAGACACTGAGAAGACAACAAGGAAAGACGACAAGAGAAGATAACACGTGAGGAGATGAGAAGAGAACAGACGAAAACGGAAGAGAGGAGAACAGAACAGAAGATACAGTCATGGACATGAAAAAAATTTCATACACATATCTATTCGATGCCAACGACAACCATGTGCAAACATCCGATGGCAGCTGGCGGTGTGCGTGATGATGTTATGCTGCCCCATCACAACCCCAACTTAGGGCAGATGTGTGACAGGGAAATTAAAGGAGTGCAAGATGGTTATCAGATTATGAACTTGAGAAATGTGAGGAGGAAACAAAACAAAACAAAAAGATTTTACAGATGCATATGTCATCCTACAGTGTTATTTCAGAGCTCCTTCAGAGTTCCTCTGAACACGTGCTCAGACGTGTTCAGAGGATCTTTCACACTGCAGGCTTATGTCTCCAAAATATGAGATTTTTCCAATGAGTGACCCATATCTTAATTTTAAAAACCTGCCGGATTGGTGTTGATATCAGCAGTAAGCTGCATTAGGAGGTGTTGACGGAGGGTGTGAGGTTGGGCCTGCTGATGGTGTAAACAATGTATCTTCTGCCTGTCTGCTACCATCAGTCCTCTGACTTTTATATATTTAAGACTAATTATTTTGTTACCCAGTTAAATCAATCCTCCTTTCTGGGTTTTTGTGATTTCACTAAGTGTGGGTGCATTTATGTTTTGTGTTGTGTCATTAGAATTCATCGCCACGAGCGCCCTCTGTCCAATTTAGCACGATACTGACTTCTAGTGGAAGATGATGTAACTGTTCTGCCTGTTCCTCAGATGCTGCTCACCCACAGAACCAATCAGGTGAAATGATCGTAGATAGATAAGATCAATCACCCACACCACTCTCGTACTGCAGCACAGTGGTTGGAAAACACCTGAATATTGTTAAGAATAGTCAGAGATATCTCTTTGATAGATAACTATCCATTACAGGATGGTTTGAGTTAAGAAATAATACATCAGTTCATTTCATGAGCCATTCACATCTTACAATATGGCTCTCACCATGTTATTTTCATGAATTTCTCTCAGTTTAACATCTGACATTTGGTGCAGTGGCTGTCGAGTGACACACTCCATAAAGGTCCTGGAAGTTATTTGTCAGATTACACACAGAGAAAAAGTATTGTATTTGTTCAAAACAATATTTTCTAGGAGTTTATTGAAAACAGGTGACAGGCCTGGTCGACTGATACTTCCTGCAAAGACATTTGTGGAGACACTTGATTAATCCCTCAAAGAGATAATCCCTTAAAGAGATAATTGACCATCAACAGTTGTCCATTGTCCAGAGAGACAATATGCAGTCCCACCACAAGACTGCTGGATTCGATTGATGTTGAATTTTTGAAGAAAGATGTGGCCGTGGGTGGTGGAGACACAGATCATGTTGTTGGCAGGGGATAACAGTTTGGTGGACTTTGGTCAGTGACGTGATTCTGGGCTATTCAAAAAAATGTAATTATTGAGTAAGTGACTGTTTGCCATATGCAGGCAGCCAGGCGAGATGGAGACAGTCAGGGGAGTGTTGTACTCAAGGATGTGGTGAGCGGGGGCAGTAACCTGTTAGTGGACAAGTATTATCTTCACACACTTTACTCCTCTGCCACAACAACTGTGAAGCGCAACACAAAGAAGCTCAACTTGGAGAATATGTGGGTGGAGTCGCCATGTGTTGACAAAACCATCCCCCACTCTTGGACAATTATAGTGTTACAAAAAAGAGACTAGGGGGCTTAAATTGAAAAGATAAGAAGAAAGAATGTAACGCTCAATGGCAGATAGAATTATATTGATGGGGGCGATGTGTAAGGACAAATGGCTGAAGTTGTTTCAAGGGAGCATTAATCACCACCAAACAGTGAGACATGTTTTCTTACCCCATCATGCTGTATTGAGGGTCGATTGGGTGACAACAAAACTACAGGTCATTTCTGATGTTTGTTCAGACATAGAAGGGAGTTCCTCACCAAAGGACTCAATGTCTCTTAGCGGGTCCCAGTCTGAAACCAGATCTCATGAGTGTTTTGCTTAAGTTCAGGTTACATGAAAATTGCAGACATGGCAGACATCGAGAAAGCATTTCTGCAGATATTACTCTCAGAACGAGACTGGAGACCTGAGAAATGACTGTGGACAAGAGGCTGCACACGCAGGGAATAGCGAAGATGGTGAGTGGAACCTCCCCACACCATTCTTACCCACAGCCACCATGAGGAAACATTTCTTACAATAGGTTCAAGACTCACACATTTTATCGGTTACATGTTCATTGGCTGAGCAGTGAAATGAAAGTGGCTTTGCGGAGATGTGCACAAAGAAACAACAACAATGTCCTCAAGTAAAGAATGGGGGTGGGGGAAGAGTATATACAGGGGGACATAACTGTTTACATTTATAAGGGGTGTGTGTGGGCGTTTACGTACCCTCCTCCCCTGTGATTGAGTCCATGTGTGCGGCGTGTAAATGTCAGTGTGTGTGATTTAGTGGGGGCCCTGGTGAGGTCATTGTTCAGGATCCTGATGGCCTGTTGGAAGAAACTTGGTCTCAGTCTGTCTCTTTTGGCTGTGTGGCTTTGGAGGTGCTGGCCTCCTGCTGTTAGGCTGGTTAGGATCCTTCACGATCCTACAGGTTCTACACCTCCTGGTCTAAATGTCCTGAAGGGGGCGTAGTGAACAATCCCAACAGTCACAAATGGCAGAAAGCATCAGCTTCCCAATTTTTGCATATGACATTATTTCAACTCAAAGTATGGTCGGACTAAGTGATAGTGCTCACATTTAGATTATTATTATTGTTATTGTTGTTATTATTATTATTAGTAGTAGTACTATTATTATTACTATTATTTTAAGCATTGTATTGTAGCTGATTAGTTGAAATAAAGCACAGAGGTAAAGAAATTAAGGATGCGTGATCTTTATTTTGGTGGGAGTCTTTTGTTTTTCTTTTCAGCAAACAGTTTTCTATCAAAAATGTTGAGAATCCATTTTGTGCGTACAAGATACGAAATTGATTTGAGCTATTTCTCAATAAGACTTCAAATGTTGTGTTTATTGTTGTGGAGAAACTATCCAGATGACTAAGAGGGAGTGGCCCTATTCCAGCTGTGAGTGATCGGTGCTGTAATGTGTGCGCAGGCACGTTTTACCTCATCATTGACCCTCTTGTTACTAAATCGTGTCACCAGAATGCCATAAGCAATCTTATTAATCAGAGGAAGTTGGAGTAAGTTTGATTGCATAATCGTGTTGTCTGTGTTTTATGCCTGGGGCACTTTTCATATTTCATCACAAATCTGCGTATGACACAACTTTAGACAACTTTTCATCTTTGTATTTCTGTAGGGATTGGGTGTAATCTTTGTACCTGAAATGTATTTTTTTGTATTTGCAATAGTTACAATACAAATCAAAGATATCAAACGGTAATATCTGTGCATGATTTTTCCAAATAAAACTTTGTACGTCGAATAGAGCGAGTAGGAATGTTTTTATTTTATTTGTTTAGATTCCAACAATTCACATAAAAAAAGATGTAGACGTCATGTCAGAGTGAGGTGATGCATTAATTTTCACTTAAATCAAATCCATATTGGATTAATAGTAAATTTGACAATATGGGAAAAAAAGGACAAACCATCACACTGCTGACTTGAGATGTTTTAGATTAAAAAACAAACAAACAAAAAAAACGACTTGTGAGTAAAGATTACTCCAGATATGAAGACTTAAGCGATACCTGATGTTGGAAACTTATGCAAAAGCTCTACTCTGATTTCGCCCCATTTAAACCTGATGTGACCATCGGCCATATAGTGATATTGAGAGATTGTGGGAAGTAAAACTTTTTTGGGTTATGTCCAAAATGAACTGAATCTACAGAGATGAATTTGCCAAACCGTTGCATGTCATTGTGTTCCCCAGATGTTGAACAACACCATGTAAGTGTGTGTTGATTTGCATTTATACTTGGTGGTATTTAAACCGCAGTGAATGCAAAACATCGGACACAGATTTTTTGTCGGCAGTCAAGAAGGCAGCACCTCAAATCGTATCCGCAAAAGGGAACATAGCTTTCACTAAACCTCTGCAAATTTAACACAAACACATGCACGCACGCACACAGCGGCACACACACCACTTCCTTCCTGGTATGGACCATTGCTTAAGAAAGGTTCTCCCTTTCTCCTGCTGCGCCTCCCTCCCGCGATTCTTTCCCATGGTGGCTTCTCACCAAGGCAGTTCATGGTTAACATACCATCTGCAGCAGCTCACTGGCTCTGGGTGGGCCGGGCCATGAGACAGAGGGGCGCGTCAGCCCAGAGTGCACTGCACTGCATTCCAGACCGGGTGTATAAAACATCTAATCCAAGAACCGGCAAGCATAAGGGGAGTTCTGAAAGCTGTCAAAGCTGCCTGGCTGCTGCAGGGGGTTTAAAGCTTCTCCAGTAAGAATCCGCACCAATCAAGTAAGACTTTGTTTTTAAGACTTCACCAAACTTTTTAACCCTATGCTTGCTCACTTTTGCAACATTTCGTTAATCAGTTACAAAGAAATATGGGATGTGTTAATGGCATAAGACCTCACTAAGACTATCACAATTCTAGAAAGGAAGCAGAGGACAAAAGGGAGGCACATGGAGAAATGCTTTTCAGAAGCCTTCTTCTTTTGCGCTGTCACATCCTTTCGTGTTTGAGGATTGTGACCCATTGGTAGGTCACATCCTCTCAAGCAAAGGGCATGAGACAGGGCAACCTCAACAATTCTTCTGGGAAAAAAAATGCTCTTGTGCGCTGTTTGTGTCTTGTTTCCCTTGATATGTTCGATTGGGTACAAAAATCCTCCAGTGAGTAAAAAACTACTCTGGTATTTGTATTCTCTGTTCTCAGTGGATAATTGTGGTCTCATCCATCAAGTGTACCGATAAAACAATGAATGATGAACAGAATTTGCATGTTTGACATCAATTGAAATGACACTGTTTGGCGCGTTTCATTCAGAAAATGTTTGAAATGACTTGATAAAAGGTTCCAAAGAAGTTGTACTCTACGAAACATCATATATAAATAGACACAGAGATGGAGAGATTATCTACAGTACTGAGTGGCAGATACAAGGCAATGAATCTAAGAAAGAAATGTCAGCCAATGATAGTTAATGGCCCAAACAACCCTCCTACAGTGTTTATTTGGCCCTTTCACTGTATCTATTCTGTCAATTACAGTATTGAGCAGACTGATGATAGACGTTGACCCATACATTTTTACCAAACAGCCCCATATTCTCCAATGGTTTTGGAATTATTCTTATTCTTATTTTTATTAGGCAGATATGTTCTGTTGTTGTTGTTTATTCTTGTCATTGTCAAACCTGGTACAACTCCTTCAATTTGTTGATCTGTTACAGAAATATTTCATATGATTACTATTGAAGCATATCTTAGACATTCTCCACTCTGGGCGGTCCTGTTTTGGTCGCAAAAGCTCGGAGTCGTACCCTTATCTAACGGACCAGAGTGCAGAACAGTTGTGTTGGTGTCAGTACAAATTGAAGTGATGTAGCAGTGGATGATCTCAGGGAGTCCAAAGTAATGTAAGAGCTGCTATATGTTGCAGAAAAATATGAGGTAATGCCTTAATTGCAGCTGTGTTTGCTTATAGAATATTGGCAAAAAAAAGTCTGTGCCAGAGGCATGTGCAGAGACACACATACTGTATATATGGAGCACATGCACACACACTCTCTGCTGACGTGAGAATGTTGCGGGTCTAACATTGCAATGTGCCCCTCCCATCCACCTTCTTCAGCTGTTGGGTGCCCTTTGACCACCGTCTTTCTTCCCAAAACTGCCACGTTTAATCTGGCATGTCTAAAATAAATGAGTGAAGGGAGGCGCAGCTCCTCAGCTGCCTAGGAAGTCTAGGCTCCTCCAGCTACCAGATGCCTCTGTACCCTAACTTGTTTTGCATCTGCTTACAGTCTTTTGCATTCAGTACTCTATGAAAACCTACATGTACTTATAAAAGCCTTTCAAAAACATTCTAATTATAATCTTAGTCGATCACTGCACAAGAATCACTGCAAACAAATTAACACGAAAACAGAACCAAACTCCAGACGCTGTAATAAAATGAGTGCCTGAGGAAAGTAAGATGCTTCAGCTTGTATGGACTAATTCCTTGTCTCTGCTCCATTGTTAATATCATTATTTAAAAAAAGAGAGCAGAAGCAGCTGCCAAACAAGAGTTGGAGGTGATGGTTCGCTTCAATGAGGCGGCAGCAAGAGTCACTTTGCTCATGACAGACACATCAGTAATTGAACAAAATGATAAATGGAGACTCTGTTATACTTTCCACACGACTTAAACTTACCAAAAATCACATCTAAGAAAGAAAGTGAGAGAGAAAGTCACACATTATTCATACCTCAAAGGGGAGATTTTTGATTTACACTCCAAAAATTAGCAATTGCAATGATAATTGCTTTTGTAAACCTTGCCCAGTGTGCTCCCAACAATCATATTGTAGGTGAGGTACATTGAATCCACTTATCTCATGATTCTCAAACCGTGACGTGAATACAATCCCTGGGAGGCAAAGGGGGTTTAATGAGGTCACTGCTGAGCGATGGCAAGCAATGAACAGGGCTGGGCAAGGCATGGCAGGATACAAGTAAAAACACATTTGATCAAAGAAATCGCAAACACACACTCACACACGCCATGACTTCACCTTGACTGATGACGTTAGCGCTGCCAGGGTTGCCATGATGACTGGCACAGGGTGACTAACCTGCTGGGTGGTAAGGTTTGGGTTAGAGGGAGGCCATACTAACACAGTCCTCACCACTTACAGTAGCTAGGCTTAGGACTTAGTTTCTTGAGTTTCTTTTTTTAAATATTTCTGTTCAACTTAAATTCCAAAGTAATGTCTGATTTACATTGGTTAATTTTCATAGAATGTTTATTTATTATTACTTTTGTCAGATTGAAGTTATTTCTGTGACCACTGTGGGTTTTCTTCTCATCTAACCAACATCACATTTGGTCACACCTGTCTGCACCTCTGTGTTTTTTGGCTTGTGGTGAAACAAACATGTTAGCTCAAGCTTATTCAAGTTCATCCAGACAGGCAAACACTTTGGACCAGAACCAAAATTAACGGACTGTGTTCCATGTGTTCCAGAATGCCAGGTGAGAGGATGACAGTGAGGGACATCGCAGAGGTGGGGCGTTTCCCCGGTGCAGCTCCACCAACCCGGGTGCAGGTGACCATTCACAAGGAGGAGGAGAAGCAGGCTGAAGGATTTTGTTCCCGCTGGTTCAAGAAGATGTGCCCATGCTGCTGCAAGCGAGACGATGTTCCAACCAAGGTGGAAGTAGTAAAACCACTGGCCCCAGAGCCTGTGAAACCTCCAAAGCCAGACATGGTAGATGGCAAAGAAATGGATGGTAAATTATTAGATACAGAAGTAGAGCATGGATGGCATTTTGCGTCATCATCATTTTATCTCACACCATCTGTTCTCACTCAGAGATGGGGCTGTCCGTGTGTTCTGTGGACCTTCTGAGCTCCAAGGAGAGTCAAAACAGACTGGAACATCACACCAACCTTTACGAGGGGGATGAGCTGATCATTCGTCGAGGTCAGACATTCCAGATAGAAGTGGAATTCAACAGGCCCTTCAATTCTGGGCATGACAAACTGCACCTGGACCTGAAGACAGGTATGTAACTGTTACGTAAGGAGGAATATGTAGATTATATTCTTATTTTACTGCCCTAGGTTTACAGTGGTTGTCTGTGATGGTGTTGCACTGTTCATTTAGATATGCATTTCCAATGAAGTTCCAGACATTTTTCAGTCAGTTTTATGAGCCAAATATTATCATGATTTTCGTCAACTTTATAGGTCTTCGAGTAAACTAATATCCTCTAATAGATCATTACTCTCATTAGGTTCCAACGGCAATTGTATTTGTGCTGGTAGAGAGGAGTTCTGCTTGCAGACGGTGGTGTTTAGGTTGTGCCAACTGGTGATGTTATTCAAATAAGTTCAGTCTTTGGCTCATGGTACAACATTAAATCAGATTTACTCATGAAAGTGGGCAGTAATCTTGGTCACCTGACCAAGCTGGCGTACAAATGTGCCTCTGAGACTCTTTCTTGGTTGGGTATCCATTACATGATATCAGGCTTTTGTTGGTCAATGTTGAAATGGAAGGAATAAAGTTAGAATAAATACAATTTTAGGATTGTATGAAATGCGCATGACCGAGTGAAATCTGATAAGGGACACAGATCTTAACTTGGGTTGAGCAGTGAAACTTCATCACACCAGCGAACTTTGGGCAAAGCATTCAAAGATGTTTGGAGGGAGAGGCTCCGCTGTGATGGGTCCAACCGGATTGGGGCAGGAAAATGTGACGAGGGATCAATACGGAAAACCACTTCACACTGAGACAAGAGGGACACACTGAGACAGGGGACAGGATGTCATATGGCTGCAGACGGTGCAGTGACAAAATGTGGCGGGGCCGCGTCTGGCACATGGGAAGAACTGATGTGCCTGATGTGGAATCACTTTGATAGAATGTGTTGGTAGGAAGATATCTGATGGCAGGAGGATAGTAAATGTTGTGGAGACAGAAATGCCTTTGTTTTAGGAGTGGTGCAAGGTGTCACCTCCCAAAAATGACGGCAGCTGTAAAAATAACACCACTGTTTGCTCTCATTCCTGAGGCTTTAGTTGCTAAGCAAACGCGATCGAGAGATTTATCAATAATGTCACCTTCGCCTCCGCCCCAGCGGACAGCAGCAGCTGCAGCTGCAGTCCTCACTCAGGAATAAAGTAATCCTCCATGCTGCTGCTCTGCCAGAGGACCTGCTTAGCCAGTCAATTCAGGGAGAAGAGGAGAGGATTGTAGTTAAGGGAGGCAGAGGACACAGAGCCTCAGCTGTCATCGTAGCGAGAAAAAAGAACAAGATTCATGCTGAAATAAATCAGATGTTTCCCCACTGATCTCAACATTAGTTTTTTCATCCATTTCTAACACACACACAACCCGGATTGTGTTTTCATTGAAAATCACTGAACCTTTGTGAGGTGAGCCTCACCTCACCTTGGATTGCACAATCTGCAAGCAGAGCGCAATGAGATTACACTTTCGCTGTATGTCACCGATAAAACATTTCAACACTCATAATACGTGCCCCGACTTTCCATTGTTGAGCTGATGAATATAATCTGTGCGTGTAACATGTTGAGTCTTGCCGATAGATCACAAATTGTAGTGATAGAGCACCACCAGATGGAGATTTTTAAATTGAGTTTTTTTTGAGAAATCCTTCTTTGATTAATGAGGCCTGATTTTTGCAGTCTGTGTTCTGTCATGTCTATAATGGAAAAATTATTAATTACCATATGGTGCCTTGTCCTCTGTCATTCCTATATTCACACACTAATCAACACACACTACTCACTACTTAATTCTACTGTAGATAACCACGTTAACATCAATATATGCACACATCGATGCATAGATCCACATTCCATACACATGCATGAGCGTGTGTAACAATGATAAGGTTTATCATACCTATTGTTAATATTTAACATTAGCCATACTTGTGTCTCAAACTAAACCTTTCTTTTGTCCCCTCAAGGTCCGTTGCCCATGGTGTCTAAAAACACGCACGTCATTGTGCCCCTTGTGGATCATCTGGAGGATGAACGCTGGGAGACCAAAGTTGTGGAGCAGGACGGCAACAAGATCAAGCTGTCGGTCAACTCACCTGCCGATGCTGTTATTGGCCTGTACGACCTCACCGTGACAACTCGTTCCCTCAAGAGTGAAGCAGCAGTGAATCAAAACCTGAGCAAGAACGTCATCATACTCTTCAATCCTTGGTGTGAAGGTAAGACGGGAGAGTGTGGGAGTATTTTGTGTTTTAGCGCCGTGCCACCCTCACATTTCCTGGATCACCAGATCAATGGATCAATGAAGTACCTTCCTACCTACCTACCTACCTGCCTACCTACCCACCTACAATGTTCGATTGAATTAAGTAATTTATATCCCTACCACGTCTTGGTCTTCAGTCGGATTTGAATAATTTCCCCAGAACTTTCAGGTTTGGTGGAAACACGATACACACCTCTCACATAATTCTCTGACCCCTTAACTAACCAGGACTTGTCTTTGTTTGATTGCACCCTCACAAGAGCCACAAGACATAGTCAACAGGCGAGCCACAACACAACCAAAGTGTCCTCCACTGTCTTGTGTGTATCTGTCCCCTTACTTGGCATCTCAACATCTACAATATGTGAGGCCGTTACACAATCATAACAAAAACAGATTTACCAGCCAGGATCTCAAGTCGGAAAAGATGCTGGTCCTTGGTTTAGTAGAATCTCTGTCCAAAGTACTGTGCCTTAATCCAGAATGAGTCCATTGTGGATTTGTTTGCCCTTTAGACACGAGACATGACGTGTAGCACTGCTAGTGGTGTGTTTTTATTCGTACCAGTGTGACATCATTTTATTAGCATTCAGCAAGGGACATCACGCAGTTCTACACCATCTCCCTGCTCAGCATGGAGGGCAAAATCCTTGTCAGGATTCCTGCCAACAGGTTAACTGTGTTCCTCCGGAGGAATTCCTACATTGACACCATGGTGCAAAGCGGAGGAGTCCGCGGCGTGCCAGGCTGCTTGGAACACAGAGGGGTGGTTACCCAATTGATCTGGAAGGCAGGAGAAAACTCAGGGGACCTGGCAGTCCTTTGGCTTGACCTTGCCAATGCCCACACATGCATTCCACACAAGCTTGTGCCAACAGCTTTGACAACACACTACGTTCCAGAGAAGATCATCGAACTAATACCGGGGCACTACAGCATTATCAGTCTGACATTCACCTCTGGGACAACATCAGCATGGCACCGCCTGGAGAGAGGCTTTATCACTGGTTGCACCATGTCAACGACCATGCTGGTCAAGGCAGGAGAATTGGGATGTACGGCTCCCCTGTCCAGGTCTGGCATTTGCCAACCTCCGATCTCTCCATGGAGAACCTGACTGTCGCAACAAAATCATAGGCAAGATTGATGTGTAAGCCAGCCAAGTCCTAATCCCTGGTCCTGAGAAAGGGCAAAGTGGAAGACAAACATTGCTTCAACTTGGATGGAGCCCCTATTCCATCAGTATTGCAGAAGCCTGTGAGGAGCCTGGGGAAGATCTCTGACAGCACCTGAAGGACCCTGAAGGACTGTTTCCAACAGTCAGTAGTTATTCAGCTCACTAGAATAGTTCTTCATGGGAACATGAGTGATGCAGGATGTCTTTCTAGAGGGTGGGCACTGTCCACAGCAGTAGGCTGTGACTAAGGATGTGCAGTTATCGGTTCTACTCGTTCAGTGGGGCAGGTCGTAAGATATCCGGGACACTCTATCCTGGTCAGTTTATTTCCTGCTGTGCATTTTCCTCAGCTGTACCCGGCCTGATCTACTGTATATTGTGGTGTTGTTGCCTTGAGGTGACCGTCAAGGTAGTGAAAGCGGAGTGGCAAGGGAGAGGACTTGTTGGACAGTCCACATCCAGGCGAATTGCAGCCAGTGTCGACTCCAAAGTGGCATGGTTGAAGTCCCTGAAAATGGGTGTAATGGAGTGAGTCTTGCCAGATTAGCTCCTAGCAGGGGATAAACACAAATGGTGATTGTATGACTGAACCTCCTCTGCAGATAACTTGGCTGCAGGATAGCGGCTAGCAGCTTGGAGTCCTGGCAGCACAAGTCCTTCTGAATGTTTACGCATCCTGGATTACATCAACGCTTCTTGGCGTATAAGTCTCGCACTTTGGCTTTTGCCGCAGGCTTCGGTGTGTCTGTTGCCACAGTTCACAGTCGAAAATCCATGTAGGTCAATGGTACCGTCTTGTACCTACACACACGCAAAAAAAAGATATCGATATGTTGGATGCCATTTGGAAGAGTACAGTTGTCGTTGGTGTTTCCACAGTTGTTGATACTACACTTCCTAAGTTTATCAGACCAAGACAGAGACAGAAGTGACTGACTGTACATCATTTTCACCATTGCTGGCAGAGGCAGGACGATATGTTTATGCAGGCCCTTCATCTATCTACTGCCTTTCAACCAGGAATACCATGAGTACGAAATCTAGCACCACAAGTGCTACAAGTATACAAGGAGTACGACCTCTAATACCACCGAAAATACTACTACTTATCAATTACACGTGCTCTGAGCGGTACAAATTCCAGTGACAGTAGTGGTGCTTCACATCATACTCGTAGCACTCTGAGTACTTGTGCCATGAATTCCTCTACTATTTCATTGCTTTTCTATTGTTAATTTGGTGTCCATTTTTTGTGTCTCTTTTTTTCTGTTAGTCAATTTCTTGGTTATTTTTTGCTGTCAATCTATAATGAAGAATGCTGAAGTGTATGTATAATAGTTGGGACTGCCACAGAGCGCACCACTACCATGATGCAGGAGACATGGCCGCCGATGGTGTAACGTTACACTGAGGCACGATAGGCTGGCCTACAATTTCTGAGCAAGCAACTACAGCACGGTGTTACATAAGAGCACTGGCTGCCATTCAAGCCCACTGGCATGCTCGTTCCTGATACCTCGCACTGCAGTGACACTTTTGTATGTCTGTGATTGAAAACTTAGCAGCTGCTGTTCAAAATAAATCAAATGCCACACAGGGCAGTAATTCACTTCTTGAAAAACTCTAGAATGCACTTACTAAAACTAAAAACGAGCCAAAGGAAAAAAAAAAAAACACTGACACTCCTTGTTTGTCACATTTGTCATTTTTTGTCTACATTTCCTACTTAAAGGTTCATCACTCCTCCCTGGTCTGACTCTGTTATGACCCTCTTCCCACTGATCCCACTCCTCTATCTCAGGGCGGCTTCTTTCTTCCACCCTACATTCCAGAAATGTTCGAAGCGAGCGAAGAAAAATGAAAATCACAGCTGTCTGATTTTGGCACAGGCCTTCTCTATCCTGCACCTCCCTCCACTTCCTCCTTGATAGAGCGACAGACTCTCTCCCTCTCTATCTGCAGCTTCCGAAGCATAACTTCCTGTCTTTCTCTACCTTTGTTTTTCCCTGCTTTGGCTTAATGCCTGACAAAGTAATCCCCCTCTTTTATATTTCTTATTTTTGCCCTCTTTTCTTTGCAACTCACCGCTTTTTGAAGAGTTATGGCACAGTGTGTGGTGCGTGATACTCAAATAACAAACTCAAAATGTAAGGTGACTGCCCTCCACCACACACTGCATTGTAACGCTTCTCCAAGACGTTTCCCCCAAAATGAAAGTGGGCCCCTCCACAGGCTCCTTGCAGCCATTGTGTTCAACCATTTCCTGGCCTCAATGAATTACTCGGTGAAAAAAAGACACATTCTTATGGGGTTTAAAGGTAAAAAATAGAGCGCAGGCAGGGTGGCATGGGTGGGCGTGAGTGTCAGGATTAGAAATGAGCATGACAGAGAAACTACTAAGGTGGGGCGCTTTGGGGAGAAGGTCAGAGGGGCAAGATGATTGAGATGTTTGGTCACAGGCAGAGGAGAGATAGTGGATATAATGGACAGAGGATGTTTGAGGTGGAGCTGCCAGAGGATAGAAAGGAGAACTGCAGAGAGGGATCATGGAGGTGGTTGAGGAAGACGTGAGTCAGGAGGTGTTTCAGTTGATCATTCCAAGATATTCCAAGTCATCCCTCCTCACTATCTCTGCTCCACCTGCCTCTTTCATGCACATCGACTCCTTTTCATGCACATAAACCATCCTGCTCCTGTTGACTCAGTCCAGTTGGCTTTGGATTTTCACTGAGTGGACTTTGTCATTAATTGTATAGTTTTTTTTCTTTCATACATCCTTGAATCCATCCCGTACCTGACAAATTAAGACAAACCTGTCCAAAGCACTCTAAAAATGAGACCTTGTTCTGACCCGACCGTTGAAAGAAATGAATATATGTTGTCTCCAGAGGATACAGTGTTCCTGGACGATGACGATGAGAGGATGGAGTATGTGCTGAATGACACAGGGATGATTTACTACGGCACAGAGAACCAAATTGGTTCTCGCACATGGAACTTTGGGCAGGTAAGGAAATAAAAGCACAGTGTGTGGAATAATACTTTGTGTCTACCTTTGAACTTTTGGTATGTGTATTTCCTTGCATGCATGTACAAACCACGTGTGAAGAAAAGCTGTATAGGGAATTTGGCCTTGCAATCCTCTAGAAGTTCAGTTACAGTGATGTCATCTAACTCTTAAGGGCCTCCAATATTTCAATATTTGAACATCGTGTCAGCTTTCTTGTATGAGAGCATTAGAATTAAAGAATTAAAGACCTGCGTTTTCATTTCATATTATAGCCGTCAAAAAAAAAATTGGGAATAGTTGTGATATTAAGCCACAACATAAATACAATTTGTTTGAATTATGAGTTGCATTTGGTGAACACTCAGTAGCTGTTAGTGTGGCTGTGAACCAAGCAGCACAACATTCAGGAGTCCCTGCTCAACTAACAGGGGTGGTGTGAGGGCTCCAAGGGCCATGTGGTGGAATGTCTGCTGGGATGGGAAGTTGCCATGGGAGGGCAAGAGGAATCGGTGGAATTCAGCCTTTGTTTTATTTTCTTCATTGCAGTTCCACAAGGGCGTCTTGGAGGCTTGTCTGTTCGTCTTGGAGAAGAGTGACATGCCTCCATCTGGACGTGGAGACCCTGTCAATGTTGTCAGAGTCGTATCAGCTATGGTATGATCACAATGCTGTCTCTGTGATACTACTACTACTAA
>OMPJ01015087.1:0-20012 GCA_900312935.1 Carapus acus | reverse complement strand
CAACCAGAGCTCTTCGCTCCGAAAGCGCCGGGTTATTAGTGATCCCCAAAATCAGCAAGAATAGAATAGGGGGCAGGGCCTTTAGCTATCAGGCTCCTGTCCTGTGGAACCATCTTCCTGCTTCAGTCCGGGGGGCGGATACCCTCACTGCTTTTAAGAGTGGGCTTAAAACTTTCCTTTTCGATAAAGCCTATAATTCGACAAAACTATGCGACTAGAAACAGATGACACACTGAGTCCTCCTCTCCCTCTCTTCCTCATCTTCAATCTCCTCTCCCTCTTCGCCTCACTTGCACCCATCCACCCTTTCCTGCATCCTTGTCTGGTAAATGCATGTTACTAACTGGGCTTCTTCCCCAAAGTGTTGTCTTATGCTCTATTATCCCGTAGCTGGCAAGTAGAACACCACCAGTGATGATGGACCTGCGAACATCTGGGTCCTGCTCCTACTACTGCTGTGCATCCCTACACCTGTGTCTGTCTCTCTCTGCCTCTCTAACTCTCTCTCCTTCCCTCTCTCTCCCAACCCGAGCGGTCAGGGCAGTTGACCGCCCACCTGTAGCCTGAGGAGCACTACCTGCTCCATCCTGTAAAGCGCCTTGAGATAACTCCTGTTGTGATTTGGCGCTATACAAATTAAATTGTATTGTATTGTATTGTATTGTATCTACTACTTCTAGACCAGGAAAATTTTCAACATCACATACATTTACGGTAATAACTATAAATCAAGCATGGTTTTCTCTTTTGCGCAGAAGAGGAAGCTGTGCTTCATCTACCTCTGAAGTTGGCAAAGTTGTTCAGAGGTTCAGAGAATTCAATGGATTTAGTGACCTATCGAGAGTTTGGTGAACTTGTTAGCTTGTTTTCAATGCTTAGTTATCCGAATGATTGTTACGTTAACATACCAGACACGTATTCAGTTTGTCGTCTATGCCTCATGCCGACGAATAACCAATATGCTGACGAATAACCATTAATGTGTTACGCTAGTGTGTTGTACAACTAATCAGCCTTTTCCTCTCTCTTCTATTTGTATTGTTATTATAATAACTTGCCTTTCAAGATGAAATGTCTGGTCTTGGTTTCAGATTTTGGATAATAGATTTTTCAGTCATTTAGAAGTCGCCTCGGAGTTGGAGTGCATTTTTTTAAGAGAAAAATCTAAGTCATGGCATTTTAGAAAAAGTCTTTGCTTTATTGAGAGACAATTCAGCACACTTTACTTTTGAGTCATCTCTGGTCACAATTGTTCAAACGAATGTGATCATTTGCACCAGCTCTTAAACCAAAGGGAAGGCAGCCAAGTAGAGGGAACCAGGAAGTACAGCTCAGAAAAAAAAAAAAAAATTCTCTATAAATGCAAGCTTTGTCTGGTCTTTTCCACAGACCATCAATGACCATGTGAGCCAGACAAAGGTCTTAGGATTCACGGTGTTATACATCAGTAACTGTAGTCACCCAAGCTGCATACTTGTTGACCATTAATGATATTTATACCTTCATCAGTTTGTCTTTGATCTAGACTTGTCAAACTGTGTAAATAAATGCAAAATATTACTGAAACGCTTAAAGTAGCAGGAATTTAGACAGATATCGGGACTTAATATTTGTCTCATTTTAAATGTGTCGAATTTGTTTAACTCTTGGATTTATGATTCAGATAACAGTAAATAATATGACTGGCAAATTGTCATTCACAAGTGTGGATGGAAAGTGAATCAGTCATGGATGTCGCACATGTCTCTCGTTTTACAGTTCCCCCACATATTTTCTTTTTCAGTTTCCTTATGTCCCTCCTTGAAGAGGCACAGTTTGATTTTCCCCATTTTATTAAAGGAAGAAAGCTTGTTCAAAACTAAAGTGAAACCGAATGAAAAGTGCCATCTGTGTGTGTAAAGGCTGATGAAATAAAGATGGTATCCAACTCAGCTACCAAATAAAGGAGTTTTGCTGTCGGTACATTACCAGAAATGAGTAACCACTCAAGCAGCTTTTACATGCTTGTCCAGCACAACATCATTTTACTTATAATGTGTTGTTTATTTGGCGATGCGATTGTGTTCCTCAGCTATGTGTCTGCTTGAAATGTGACTGAACCGGGCAAAAATCCAAGTTTGCTCAGCAGAGCGGCAAGCAATTTCAAATCAGTTTTGTAAAGCATGTAAACGTCTTAATCAGAGTGAGACGCCTCAGTGAGTAGTTTGCTCAATGGTCAGATTCGACCATTACTCCACAGCAGGCTTGACGGCGGTTAAAACCTTTCCCAGATTGGCTTGTCGTCGATAATGGATGATCAAAACTAATCGTGATACAATAATCGGTTCAGAGTTGATGAAGAAGAATGTGCAGGAATCTACAACACAGATGAAAAGTGTAAAGTAACAATTGCTTTTGTCTGTCCGTCCGTCCGTCTGTCTGTGTCTGTCTGTCTGTCTGTCTGTCTGTCTGTCTGTCTGTCTGCTTGCTTGCTTGTTTGCTTGTTTGTTTGTTTGTGTGTTTGAGTTACCTTAGAATGTGCTTTTCTTTGAAAGAACAAAGTCATCTTGCAGCGACTTGTCAGTGACTGACAATCCCTTTGAGGACACTAATCTCATAGCAAAGTGACTTAATAAGAGGGTGAATCGTCTCCGAGGTAGACACGCCTGCCAGTGCACACAAAAGCAGTCGCACCCATCAGAGGCATGGCCCCATCCACATGCACAAAAGTGTTTCTCTATGCAGACAAACGCACACACACAAGCATCAGAAGGGAATTGTTTTGTGATATGTTTTTAATCCTCTGAGCATGTTGTTTTCATGTCGGAAGTCATTAATTCCATTTCTCCTCTCACTTTCCAAGAGTATTCACACGGTGTCGAGCTGCTTAAAAACAAATGTCAGACTGTGAGATACTGACAGATTTAATAATGGGCTCATTAGGCAAATACGTGTGCCCTATTTTGAAGGTGGGCAAAGCAAAGAAGAGCAGAACTTTTGTCGATATTCCACCTGTAAAGTGGGAATTCCTTTATTTCATTGTTTCGTTTCTTACACCATAGTTTTTACACCATCTGTGGACCAAAGTGATGTGTAGCCTTCCAATTTTAGAAATCAACAAGATGAATGCATCCTCAGTTTTCAGACCCTTTCGAGGTATAGCACTGTAGATTGGACATTACTTCTTCAATGCAATTCTGATGCACACTTGTGTTTCTATGTCCACAAAGAAAAATAGAGACAAAAGATGCCCAAAATCATACATACATATAAGTGCTCATGTTCTATGAGACATCTAGAAATTGTTGGAGTAAACTGTCCGCTAAATCCCAGATTGCAGTGGTGCCATAGATTTGCATGTCTCCAAGCTGGATATCAAAGAAAGAAGTGGAAGGTTCAACGAACATTTCCACACAGGGATGAGAATGTTGATTGTATTACGCCCATCTGGATCCTCTGTAGAAGTGTAGGTTTTTGATTGTGCAACATCCCCCTCGCAATCCCTGTTTGTTGACGCCTCACGCTGAGCTTAAACAAGCATCTCGTCTTCCAAGAAAAGTCCCCAATTAGCTTAAGTCAAGAGAGTACACTGCTCCTATCATTCCAATCATGTTTTTCACAGCTTTTGTCAGTGTGTGTTGCCGTCTTGTCTGTGTCGCGTTGATCTTTGGGAAGGGGAGGGGAGGGAATGGTTGTCAAAACGTTGAAGGTGTTGAAAGACAAGAGTTTGTGTACTTTAGAAACATCCATGGGAGAGGAGGACACGAGAGCCTTGTAAATTGTGCAAAGGTAGAGTCACAGCACAATGCATCCCATCTCCTCCCTTTGCTTGTGAGCAGATGTGTAAACACTTAACTGAAATCATGTGTAGGGCAAAACTGAACTGGGTTCATATCCGCCAGGAAAATCAAATACAAGGAGGTACTGTATACAGCACATATTAAGGAGGCCCCGGCAGTGTTATTACAATTCACTGTAGTAGTGAGGTGAACCTCATTTGAATCACTCCAGTTTAATTGAATTACTCCATATAGAAACAATCTTTAGTATGTCATTTCTATTCATTTGACCCCAACATGCATTTTACTAAACACTAATTATTTGCTCTGCTAATCCAATACCGAATGAAAATAAATATTTGTCACAACTACAGGACCAAATTTTGCAGTTTACTAGCTGAGAACATCTTTCTTCAGTTGGACAATTTAAGATGTGTTTCTCCATTAAATGTATCATGAAGCTATAATTCTTCTCTCTGTCATGCATTAATCTTCTTTTTCTGTTTTTAAAGTCAAACAGGCCAGATTTAGACAAAACTCTATAGCACAGTTTGTTCTTTCTGCATCAGTTAGTGCCCCAATGCTGATCTCTTTTTCCAGACTTTTTCATAGAGGCATTCAGCGTCTGTTTACTTGTTTTTGTAGAGGATTAGGGGATGAGCCAAGATAAAGAGCATCACAGTGCTTAATGAGAGGACAGAAGCCATGGGACTGGATCAGTTTAAGACTAAACATCTGATATTCTGACTGGCTGTTATGACCTCTTTGATTACTTTCAAATGTTTGTCCATCTTTTTGGAATTTTCCCATTTCTTATATATGTCATATTTCTTGTCACTTCATTCTCAGATTATCGTAATTACAAAATCCTTATTACATGCTTTTCCGGCATGGTCCACTGTGGGTTGCTGTGGACAAGTTGCTGTTTTTTCCATGGAGGGACCATATGTTTGCCTGTCTCCCTTTTTGCATTGCATCTTAACAGTAATGCAGCACAACCATGGGGCACTGTATTTTAAAGAAGACATGACAGTGAAGAGCAAACTGTGAATCATGTAAGAGGGTCATTATAGTGAAATCCTGCAATAGCATCGGTTTCATCAGGAAAGTAGGGAGGGCCAGAGCCAAAGCCACAAATTATCCTGATCACCTCTGCCAGTGATCAGGCTTCCAACATCTACCTGCAATGGGATCCAAATTGATGGGAGCTTAATGAAAAGTGTATATAAGTATGTTGAGTCATCCAGTGATGGATTGCCACATATTTGCCAACTGTAAAGTTGTTGCTGGCGGAAAGTGAATTGAGGAAAATGAGCCAAATACATTTGGCTCAAGTGTTTGTAGGTTTTTTGGGAGGATAAATTGTCTCGCTTGCAGGTTAAGACAGCACAGGGGCTGTGAGTAAGAAGGCACAAATATCACATAGCTCATTCGACTTCAGTGTGAAGTGGCCAGATTTATCATGATGGACAGTTTAATGATGCACCTCTCTATAGAGCCAACAACTGTCTTCATTTTGCATGAACATAGATTTTAAAAGCTTGACCGAGAGAGGACACGAGATGTTAGGAACAGCAAGCTGTCCCACAAAATCTGATGTAATGTTGGCAACGAAAAGGTCGGTAGTGACTTGGATATTTTTCCCTGTAGAACAAAAGCAGCCTTTTAGCATGTTTGGTTAAACATCATCATCTTCCTTTGGTATCGCTAATGCAGTGGAAACAAAATGATTCTGCTATTTAATTTGTTCATGTGATCCTATTTTTCTTCTTCTCATACATACATGTAAACATTCTTTTAGAGTTTTCAGATATGTTGCCAAAAACATTGTGGTCTTTCTCCATTATGATATGATATGATTTTGCTGTTTCTCAACTTTACCATGTAGGTTGAACCAGAACAGAACTGAACAGATTCTTCGATATTCTTGGATATTTTTACTTTATCTACTGGAAAACTATGGCATTCAATGCAAATTCTAGACTGCAACTGTTCCAGAACTGAGAATACAGTTGTGTGGTGGGGAGACTATGTACTGTGGGCCACATGAGGCCCATTGGACTGTTAAACAAGGCCCACCCGACGTATACAGCATAGTCTGAAAGACAGCATCCATTTGCCTTTACCTGTAATAGAACAGTACTGCGTTCGATACCAGCATTTAAGTAGCATCACTGGTTTTCAAGCTCAGTCATCTCCCCACCGAGAGCTTTTTAAGAAACAAAACAGTGGAACACGTGCCACAGATTGAAGATCACTGGCTGGAATGATAAAGGGTGCTGTAAAATATATGGTGCAAGGACAACACTACAACCCTCGCAACACAACGCCTTGCACTGTCTCCCTGAGCTTTACAGGCTCTGCCCCATTTAGCACCTAACCAACTGTTCCGTCAGGTGCTTCCGACATGTTATACGACGCGGTCGGTCAGCAAGAGTCTTGCTCATCCGTCATCAGAAATCATCTCTGGGAATCAAGTGTCAGACCGACTGTCATTAAGGTCAATGTCAGACATAATGAGCAGTGATCATCTAATTTTCTTATCATGAACTGTTCTGAAGGCCAACGGTAGCTAACATTTCACATATTGAATGATTGAATGAGGAAAAAAGATGATTTTGTGACTTGTCTTTTTGACTCAGTAGCCATTCTTTGTGGTTCACTCTTCCACTCTTAGCAGGGAAATTAGAGGCACATTGTACTTCAATTTAGAGGCTTTTAGTCACAATGTAGTTGGACTGTATAACATTCTCGTTGCTCGCTTAATTTTCAGTCAATACTAAAAAACTGTTGTTTATTTCTGTGAAGTGTCATGATTAACTGCCATTCTTGCAAAGCTGCTTTTGTATTGCGCAGTATCGCCGTAACAGATGTGTAACTGTCTGAGGCGATGAGTTAGCACAGTGGTCCCCAACCCCTGGGTGGGTCAATAGCTACGGGGCCGCAGGGAGAGGATACGAAACTTAAACTATTTACGTTTTATTTACGATCTGATTCTGAACGATGTCTTATTTGGAAAGGTGACCGGATCCTCTCCGTCACATCTGTCCACTATTCCCTATTGACATTTGTAAAGGTGCCTGCCTTGGCCACATATGTTACTTCATATCTGCCTCTGGTCCCGAACCTTGGTACAGAACCAGCTAGCTACAAGCTTGCCAAGCTAGCGCGTTCAGCGGTAACAAGCCCTTTGGATAAATACACACACACATTGAAACAGCAACTGAAGTTTTCCCTAGCCTGCGAGCCGCCACTTTGTTTCCCTCTCCACGATTGTTCGAGCAATAACAAGGATCATTTTCCGTGAGAGCATGCTCCTTGGACGGCTAATTCTGCCACGCTGCAACATTTTTCAGCGGGAGAATCACACACATCTCGCGCTGTTACCGGGGGAATGGCTTTGGTCACGGCAATTGCAACTGCCTACGTCACTCCCGATAACTATCCGCAACATTTGGCTGTTCTGTGAAAATGTTGTCTGATATGAAACTGGTCTGTGGCGCAATGAAGGTTGGGGACCACTGCATTAACACACAGATTTACTTTGTTTATCCTTTTCCTCCCTCCACACCCCATTCTTATCCTCCCCTCATCCCTCCTCCACCCCTTCTCTGTGCCTCCCCAGGGTGTTGAATTCATGAAAATTGACTCTGCGTCTCTCAGCAGATGCCGCTGCTTGGCAGTGAGGCGCGCTTCATTAGTTATTTAAATCAGAATAGCCTGGGATCGCATATCAGGCACTAAATTAATTTGATATATAGGAAGAGAAAAATAGAGCTATTTAGCGGGAAAACAAAAACACTTTGTCAGTATTGGTGGAGTTGCAGGGTTTTATCATAAACTGTTGTGGTGCAGCATGTCTTGGTGTCAGTGGGCGCTATCAATACATTTTTCATTGGATTGAGAAATATGATCAGTCCCCAGTTATGGAATGGATCAGGATCCATCCATTTTCATGTTATACACACTGGTGGCTCTCACTTGCGGCTATATGCAGCATATAAAGCCACACCCTGGTGAAAATGCCATTTTGATGTGTAGGCCTGTTAAAAATGTCTATATATTTATTTTAGACACATGAATATTACATTGATACAGCTACTCTGCCATGGATGTCTTCCACCCTCAGATTGTGATGTATGGCCGGAGGGGGGTTATGGGAAATTGGTCTCAGGCCATACATAACAATCAGCGATATGTACGTACATTCATTTCAAGCGGCGCACATAGAGAGGTTGCCAAATAGTTAGAATTTCGAAGCTCTATTCATGCCTCCCTGGAATGAAATGATGTGTTTCAGCTGCTTTGATGCATGGTTACATATCTGCATGAGGGATGGAAGAAGCAATGGAGGTAGGAAGACGTGTGGGCGGACGGCATATTTGTGACAAAGGCGAGTGTGCCGTGTACATACTCATGCATGTCAAAGTCGATCTTTCTGGATCCCACCGCCAAGAAATGCAGGACATAGTGGGATGAGGAAGCACACACTCCATCCTTTTGTCCTCTCCCTCCTCTTCTCACCCACTGTTTGAAATGCCTTGCTGTCCATTGATTATCTAGCTATCCCCAAATCCCACCATTGTCTCTGCTTTTCTTCTCCCCCATCCTCCATCAGACCCTGCCAAAGGAAACACTGCTGTCTGTATTTAGGTACTAGTTCTGCCGCCTAGTTTATTTGTGCCACCTTGTGTGATACGTCGCCCACTTAACAACGCCATTTGTAACAATTTGTGGCTTATTTATATGGAAATCACTGCTCCAATTAGGTTAAACTGCGAACAGTGCTGGATGCTAATACTGTCGTCCCAGCGGAATCCCTCGGGAGGTTGAGGTGAGCGTTACATCTTCATTGGCCAACGTCACCTCAACTCCCATCTGTGTTTTATCACGTCTCTTGTTGAATTAGGTGAGGTCGGGGGTATATCCATTTAATGTGTTACCATCAAGGACAATGTCCAGGGTGACATCCAGTTAGAATGAACGAATATGAAGCAACACGGGAAAAAAACACTCCCTGTGTCGATTTTTGGGTTTTAAAGTTTCTGGACTATTTTCCATGCGTTGTCGTTTCATCCTTCATTAGGATGACTAATCTTGTAAAGGTAATGCTCTGAGAGACAAGACAGTTCTGCAATTATACCCACTTCCCTCAGATTAGGCTGCCCGCCATTATGAATCCCATGCTATTATGTGTATTAGTTTATTTATTTATTTATTTATTTATTCATTTATTCATTCATTCATTCATTCATTTATTTATTGGTGATCAATCTCCAACCATCCTCTCTAATTTGCCACGGTCAACGCTTCCATCCAGCCTGCCCTTGTCGCTTGGCTGCGCCGACCAATTACGGCCACAACTATGTCAGCTTGTTACAGGACAGGCGTGGCCTCTGCTGGCGTATTGACCCTGTGTGATAAGCCGGGGCCCTCCGACCTTCAGGCTCCAATTAATTAACAAACCCTGCTCTTTTTGAGCATGCAACTGTCGAGACAAATTGAATAAATTATACAGCCACCATACATACGTTTGTGGTTGTTTTCTTTCCACTTGGTTGACCTTGGAGTTATACACATGGATGAATGCCGAAGCTTTATGGACTAGCTACTGAGACAAGATAAGTAATTTATTGGACAACAATTACGAAAGAAGAATGCCCCTCTTCTGCAGTATTTTCTTTGAAGACCAGATTCTCCCAATATGATATTCTGTCTTCCAGTACAAAGTCAATTTGACTGTTTACTGTTTGCCAATGAGCACAATACAACAGTTTGAAGTGCACAATTTGTCGTGCTGTTGGTCTCACTATGTCCCAATGAAATGCTGACAGTGGGCGCTGTCCAACTTTTTGTGCTTTTTTATTTTTGGACCTGAAATGATTTATGAATCAATGCAACAAATCTCTAACGAGGGATAGACAGATTGCTGATCCGCAGACTCAAAATACAGACTCAGGAGGAAAAGAAAGGGAGAAACATGTTCTGATATTTGGTTTTGTGTATGAATAAGAAGCTCACAGTCACCCAATGGGGCTGATATCGATCTCTTCTGTCATCAACTGATGCATGTGAAGCTACTGCATAAAATTATTTTTCAATGGGTTAGGGTTAGGGTTAGGGTTCTTCTTTGCTCTGTGCTGACTTGACCGACAGCGAGCATCATATTATTCATTATAGTGGTTTTATTTGCAATTATGATGTGTTAAGAAACCATGTAATGATTGATAAATTTTTATTAAGATTGCCGACAGTTTGTAATCTATTAAGTACATAGAAATGACTGTAATCAACTGCATAAATGCTGAACCAAGAACCGGGGGATAAAAAAGGTTAATGTATTCCTTCAAATCACAGGGTAGCAACCTTTTCAGCGGCACAGCATGTCATTGATGTGCCTCTAATCAGTGATTCAAAATCACAAATCATATTCTTTCAGCCCACTGGAGCACAAACACAAGCTCACACAAATGTACAAATACACAGAGCCACACGCAAATTGAAGACCTTGAGCTCAACTGAACATTGTTACTGCCGTCCTATACATAAGTTTCAGCCTTGGAACCGTATGAGCATAATAAAGATACTTAAGTAAGCAGATCGAGATGAAACAGTCAGTTCATACAGCTGCCATCATTGCTGAATTGCTGCTTTGACTTGTGGAGAGTTTTATCTGCATATGAGAGGCGATCGTGGTGCTCAAACAGCAATGTGTGATTATTTTCCCTATGTTTGAGGAAAAAGGCACTCTGCACAAATGGAGAAAGAAATCCAACTTGCTTAGCACTTTCCTTTCAAAAGGTCAACACGCACTCTGTGGTGGATGTTGGTAGATGCCAGTCTTTGTCACCAACAGTTAGTTTCCGGTCTCAAAGATTTCCCAAGTGTCAGCTTTGACATTTCTAACATTTGATTTCCATTCCTGTCATTCCAGATTACTCATGATAATAAGACTGGATCGGATTTTGCAGAGACTAGACCATTTCGTTTCTTTCTCTTTGACAATTAGGTAGCAGTTTTGACATTTCTTCACATTCCTCAATGCCCTCATCTGTCTGCTCATCCAACTCATCTGACCTTGACAGTGTGGCTTTAGGGGACCAATTTGTCCTGCAAGCGGTTTCAAAAAGAGGAGACAATTGGCCTCAACCTCTCTGACCGTCATGTCCAAGCTTTGAAACTTTTGAAGTCCAACTGATAAAAACAGAATTGGATGAATAAAACATGGAAGAAAACCAGCTAGGAGGAAAAATGTAATGCATTTTTAATGTTTTGCATGCCAATAGTAATTACTGTTATGAAACAGGGACAGGACAATTGCAATTGTATGCACTGGTCAAATGTCCAGTCTACTGGCTATAAATGAGATGAGATGCTGTCAGTGCTTTTCAGGGAGGAATTCTACCATCTCTCTTAATAATGATAAACCATTTTTGTCCCTTCCAATGTGATAATAACTACTGGTGAGGGAATTTTCATCCGTCATTGGACCACAACAGAATGACAATGCAGGAAATGTTGGTCGCGCACATTGTCCCACATTGGCATCAAACCCATCAGACACCCAGCCAGAGGCAGCTGGGCTGTTGTGACAAGCCAACCCAGTAAGCCAGCACTAGGTTCTGTTTTGGTCGCCAATAAATGATGAGCTGAATTATCCGAGCAAGTGTTGTGAATGCATTCGCGTATTCGCTACATCACCTGTTCCCACCACTAAATGTTGCCGTGTGTTGTCATCTGACAATATTCTGCATTGCTTGTCGGGAAAAGGGAACACAGATTAGTGTCTTGTTTTGAAACCAAAGATACTTCATTCCATCTGTTGCAAATCACCATTCCCTGTTGATGTGCATGGTTAAAAGCAAACAACCAATCATATCTTTCAGTGCTATCTTTTAACTGTGATGTGCGCTGTAGCAGCTTTGTCCAGTTTGCCTAAACCAGAATTCTTGTGAGGTCTCCTCCATTTATTTTGTGAAATGTTTTGAACATGTGAAATGCATTAACAGCAGCGCAATCATCTTTTTGACTCACTTGGGGAATTCATGTGGTAATTGTTTATTATTTGTGGTAAAGACAGCTGTCTGAATTTTTCTGTACACAGCATACACATTTCTTAATCAAAAAACATGAAGGGAGAAAGAGAGAGACAACTTATCAATTTTGTGCACTTCTTCATTATTAAATCATGCTAAATTATGATGTTATGTTATGTTATGTTATGTTATGTTATGTTATGTTATGTTATGTTATGTTATGTTATGTTATGTTATGTTATGAGGTGATTTTGATTATACATGATTCCATTATTTTCTTACTTGCATTTTCACTGCAACAATGGTCACATCAGGCGTAACAATACCGTCAGGATAACTATACAGGACTAGTTTGTTTTGCAATCTAAGCTTCATCACATCACTAACAAGTTTTACACCATGACAGGGCGGCAGGGTCTGTCCAAGGGGTCAAGAGAATGGTATCTTGTAAGAGATGCCTTATACGAATGTAATGAAGGAGGTTTTTGTTTTCTGACCAACAAACAACCATTTTGCCAGATTTTGTCATGGTCTGAGAGAGAGAGGTGTTTGATCAACAATTTATATTCATGAACAAATAACGTACCACAAAGGTTACAACAGAAACCAACCGTAACTAATACTTCGCATAAAACATAGATCAGAATCAGACTGTAAATGAAAAAGAAATAGATTAAGTTCTGTATCCTTTGCCTGCGGCCCTGTACCCACTGACCCAGGGGGTAGATGGGGGATGGGGTAGGCGACCCCTGTACTACGGGACACCACATTTCTTGAGGAGGACATGACATCTTTAACAGGGAGGACAGGGTAAAAATACTTTGTACACCAATAGGGAAGACACAACAGGCACCAGGGTGAAACACATCAGGGCAGACACAGCAAACAACACTGGAGGACGACATCAAAATAAGAGAGGAAGTGAACAACTACAACTACAACACATGTCATAATATATTGGGAAATGCCATCGTGACCTAAACAGAGCTCACAACACAACTATAGGAATTCAGTATATGATAAGAGCATATTTCATCTTACAGTAGTGCTCAGTCTTCCTCAGTTCATAGTGCCATATATCACAGTGCCAGCATACAGTCAAGCCTATAAAGTGATTTAAAGACATCTTTGTGTAACTCTGTAACTGATGACTGCACAATATAGTCATGCACTTCTGCGGCTGAGGAAAGAATGCTTGGCATTTTGTATCACATTATTAAGGCTGCAAAATGATGAATTGTTTAAATAGAGATTCATTTCCAAAATCCATTCTCAATTGCATTGATTGCATGTTAACAATCCCATTACTTTGCATAGTGTAAAGTTGAGAGCAATCCAAGACGGAATTGATTCATAATAATATAATTTATGATTATCTGTATTATATACCATTCATTATTCTATTTTTTCTCCTGGCCATATTAAAATCTAAAGCAGATATTGCCAGAACATATGGATTAGCAATGAAATGATTATAGAACAAAAAAAAAATCCTTATGATCTTTTGTATTGAGCAGAGCAAGAGCAGTCTAGACGTACTTCATGTTTACACAGTTTTCTAATCTATTGTGAGAGTGTGTCGCAGTTTGCATTAATCAGGTGACCGCTCCTATATGGTAGTGGTCATCTGCTTTGCGCCACAATTTTTCAAACCAGTTGTGTTGGAGGGCTCAGAGCTACCCACAATTACAGATGACAAGGGTGAGACGTACATTGTTGTGAATTGGTCAGGCATACCCACAGGCCTGGAAGAGTGACTTGTGTCAATTGCAAAAATGGAGAAGTGTCTCATTTCAATTGTAGGTCCATCTAAATTCAAGTTTTCCACCTGCCTCTTATTCCCTTGTGTCTCCTCTGATGGCGCTCCCACCACCATCCTCCCTCCCTCCCCGCCCGCCCGCTCTTCATTTACCCTCAACACCCTATTCTCCACTCACTCCATAATCGCCCTCTCACTTTTCCTCGAGCCTCATCTTTGTTGTGTTGTGCTTGCTGTTAAAAATAAGCCAGCGTAAGCAGACGGGGAGAGTCAGTGGACAGTATCTGTGACGGACAAACAACAACATACCACTGTGACATAGAAAAAAGAATGAAGGTGTTCAGGTCACTTCTGACAGAGGCTAAGTGCTACTGCACACTCCTTTTCACTGTTGGACAGTCTTAGTGCCTCGCTGGCCTTCGCCCAAGTCATTAAAGTCTCTTGTCCGAGTCGTGAAATAAAAGGCCATATCACTAAAGGACAATTTGTGTCCATGTTCCATCAACTTTATTGCAGCTGCATCACCAGTTGGGATGATGATGTGGATGCCAACTAAACGACAAAGATAAAAAGTCGTTGCACTCTTGACTTCTGCCTCGCTTGCACGCTGCATTTACTAATGCCATGATAATCTTGAATAGTGACGTTTCTCAGTGCAGTGCTGATCACTCCCCCACTGAGTCAACACCGACTGGCTGACTCTTTTTGTTTCACACTGACTGCTGTGCTGCAGCAGTCAGTGTGAAACAAAAAGAGTGCCTATCAGTTTTTGGCCCTGGAGACGATTCCGTTGTGGTCTTTACACCCTCACAAGCTTTGGAGCTGGTATTTACGGGATCTGTCTCGGCCCTCAACGCTATGATTTAGCATCACAATTACTATCTTGCTAATTATAGGCTGCTTGACCTAGGGTAGGGAATTCATTCTATGGAAAGAGGAGGTGTATGGGAGTGGGGGGGTAGAGGAGGAGTTGCGGAAGGAAGGGACTAATTGTTGACTTGAGTTAGACACAGTATTGCTGGATGAATGAATGAGATGATTAATATTCAAGGAATGGAATGTCCCCCCTCTGCACTTCAAGGAAGCAACAGTAGCGGTTGATTTGTCAGGGGTGTGTACACATGTGTGCCCACGCATGTAAGTGGGTATCTGTTTGTTCGTGAGTGTGTGTTTTGATGGGGGGCCAGAGAAAGAGAGCTGTGCAAAGAGGCTGAAAAGAAACAAAGAGCTACTCTGTTGTAGCATGAGGGAGGTTGCTTATGAATACATGGACTCTCTTGGTGGAACAACAGACTATTGAGAGACTGTCTTCATGCCCATTTGAAGCATGTAGGTACGGGAGTGTCCTCTGTGGGAAGTTGGGGGCTTCGTGGGGGAATAAGACCTTTGCTGGAATTTCTTTTGAAGTATTGTTTGAAATATGTCCAAAAATAGCATTTGAGCTCTAGACAATGTCCATCTAAAATCTAATTAAATCAATCGTATCTGTTGGCTACAGAGATGTCTCTTTTGTCAGCCTGAGTTATTTTTTTCTATGAAATTCAAATGTTAAAAGCAGAAAATGGTGCCCTGATGTTGTTTTTGGTTTTATAGCAGCAATCACGTTCCAATGTAACCTCAGCAAAGTCAGTATGGATATGTGCCCACTCACAGATTCTAGCCTGTATTCTATTGCAGATATGAATTATATGAATCATTCATTAGATCACTGCATGAATAATGGTTTGTTGAAAGAAATCATCTTTTATTAGTCTTCTCTTTCTCCTTCTAATGTTGCCTGAAAGGGCAAGTGAGAGGCCCGAACTTTCATCTTTTTATCCTTTAAAATCAAGTGAAATGGAATAAATGTGAAGTCAAATGAAATATAAACAAGGACTTCAAGGTGATGGATAGTGCATTAATTACTTAATTGAGCTGAGGATAACATTTTTTGGGGGTCTTTTTAGTCTTTCCTGTCTGAATCTTTAGCTGTAAATAGCCTTGGACCTAAAAGTTCTGAACTCTCCTGAGAGCAAAACATACCATGGGTTGAACAGAAGTTCATGGACAGGAAGCTTTAGTTATTCAGCAGTTATTTTCTTGCATTTTTTCGCAAAATATGTGAAGACGAGAGTGAGATACCTAGCAGCTCACATCTGTAGCAAAATATCCACCTTAACAAACCCATTGATTCCAATCAGAACCAAAAGCTCTATCAGCTTGTGTCTGTAAAATGTTTGCACTTCCCTATACATCTCTGTATTCCAGTGATGTGGGGATCGATACAAAAAACAATATCTGATGTGTCAGTGACTGGGTTAATTCCTGTTTAAAATTGTCATTATGTTGATCCCATCAACATACTGCATATACCTGTATGCAGATGTGGTTTTTTTTCATCACACTTTCAAATTATTTATCTGTATTTCTATACCTGTGACCCACCAGTTGAGAGGACCTTCCTATGTATGCCTCCTCTCATCATGGCAAATACATAAACAGTCCCCACCTCAGTCACAAAACCACAGTCAAAGTCATCATCATTATTGCCATGCTACTGTTTTGTGGCGTAAAACTTTAATCATAAAGTATTTTTGATTTTCCCATGGGTGCAGAAATCTCTCGAACATTTCAAATAGTCATCAATCAAAAGACAAAAATCACAGAGACACTTGAGGTCATGGCAGCTCACTTTAATTTTGCAATCTCATGATGTGACCAGTTTAATTTTTGAAAAGTATCAATGTTGACATTGATGATCCGTATTTACATTGATGATACTGGTTGGAAGGAAGGTACTTAAATCAATTAAGCTCTGAAAATAAAGTGTCCAGCTTCCAAGTTAAAATACCTGCCTACCTACCAATATTGGTATCGGATTAGGACTGTACCGCGCATCAATCACTGTGTACAGCAGCACATTTGTTTTAGCATTCGCCTACGTTGTGCTCCATGGGCTGATTCTACTCTGTCTAGTCTGCATATTTTAGTCTCTGGCTTCCACAACGCACATCCGCTTACATTGATAATCCCCGCAAGGCTCAAGCATAAATCTATACAAATGATATTATAAAGCCAGATACACTTGATGGAATGCCACGTTATCTCCCAGCACTAATAGTTTGTGGAATAAAGGAGCATCACTGTTTTATAACCTCACAGATATTGCCTTGGTGCCAGCCAAGAATCCTCACCCAAAGCATAGTCGGACAGGAGTGATTGAGGTTCACCCTATTAATTTCATTTATGTTTATCTGCTCAAACATATTTCCACATTATTGTTCTGTCGGCTACCAGTTTCATCAGATTCCTCACCTCTCTGCGTATTGTACCTTAATTGTTCTCTTTGAAAATCAATATTAACTGTTTCCAATTGCGGAAAGTGATATTTGTGTCTCTGGCAATGGCATGGTAGTAGAAAAAAAGGAAACTAAAGCAAAACTTAATCAAATGCAGTGCTCCTTTGAAGTCATAACTAAAGGCAATATAGTTAACACCTGAGCTAGTTTGCTTTTTTTTGTTTTGTTTTGTTTTGTTTTTTGTCTTTAGTTTTTTGTTTCATTTTGTTTAGTTTTGTTTTTACAGGGTGAGTGTGACTATGTTGCCTCTACTGCTGAGTGCCCAGTGAAAACATGTTTTTGTTTTAGCAGGGCACTCCCAAAACACATGAGACATGTGTTTACCTCTTTGAGTCTTACTGATGGGAATATTTTAGAGAGTTTTTTCAGCTTTCACGTGTTCACAGCCATGAGATTCAAGTTAGCGATGATTTTTTTTTTTTTTTCACTCGCATCCCCACTGCATCACCTTAGTTTGATCGTCAAACTTCCATGGATGGGCAAAGTGGATCTGAAAGCTATATTTTTAAAGGAAACATTAAGTGGTCTTAAAGGAGAGCATCACATTTTGGACAGCAATACAGTTCCTTTGAGAGATCCTAAAGATTAGTTTTTTCCCCCAGTCCATATATTCCGGTAAGATTTGCTTTACATTTTTAACGTGGACTATCTCAAAATGCAAAATAATGGGATCATAAATACGCAATTAAAATTGAGACTGATTGCGATTGTCTACCAAACTTCACAGATTAATTGTGATTTAAAACATACCCTATATTGTTTTGACATTTCCTACCTGATAGTCCTTGGGAGATGTTTAAGCAGTCTTTTGCAGACTTTGGACCTACAGTATATTCTACAGTATGCTGTAATTACCCTGACAGTCTCATGCCAAAATGTTAACTCAAGCCTAAAGCCGTTACCTCCATTATTACATATTGCAGTCATATGCATGTTTCAAATAACTTAATCAGCTAAGCAGGAAGGCTAAGCAGAATGTTGAATGGCAACAGAGGTGAGATGGGAAAAAGATTTGAGCTCTTTCAACTCATTGTTCGATAGTGAAAGTGACCTGGTCAAAAAGCGGATTCATTTTTCAGGTGGCACACAAATCTATTTCCATGGGCCAGCCCCTCAAAATTCAGTTAATGCAGAAGAAATGAGTTTCAAATAAAAATGTGAGTCCAGATTAGGTTTGCTGTGATGGCTGATGTTAGTGGTAATGATGATCACTACTCTCACCAGCACCTACTATGTATTTCTCATTGGAAAGTTCCCTTTTTGTATCCACTCAGCAAACTTTTTGCCATAGTTAGGATTCAAATCAATACAAACAGCATTGATAGTGGAGGACAGAGAAACACCTACTGCAGCGAAGCTTTTGTCCAGTGCTTGGACACTTATTGACTCTCTGCCTTTCAAAGACTCACTTTTATCCAATTTGTGCTCCCATTTGTGCAAAGGAGGTGCCAAGGACATTTAGACCCGATTGTTTCAATGTATGAATCCATTTGCGTTACAGTAGATTTTTCAATCTACCGCAAAGTAGGAGAAGGAAATAGATAGATAGATAGATAGATAGATAGATAGATAGATAGATAGATAGATAGATAGATAGATAGATAGATATTGTCAATTTACTCCATGTAGGCAAACTAGAGAGAGTCCATTGCATCAATGACCCTTGACCCCATGGAAAGTAGTCTTCATTATGTGGGATGTTAAGGCCGCTGGTCTGCAGTGTTTTAGCTCAACAGGGTGCCTCATCTTAGGCACCGATACCACACAAGATGCACTGCGTTTTTTTTTTTTGTTTTTTTTTCTTTTCGTCAACTCCAGCAGGTCAGGATCCCTCTTGTTTGTGTGGGTATACAAAACTGAAATTTGAGAGAGGCACTCACAATGTGATGCTTTCTGACGGTATCTCAGCCAATCATCGTTCAGCTCATCAAGGACAAAGATGGAATGCGATGGACACATGTCAGTAAGCTGCCTGATTGAAATATTTATATTTTCCCCCTTTCTTGGGCATGGGGGTTTGGCTGAGGATTATCACACATGTGCATATTTCCATCTATTTGACAGACTCTGCGACAGGTTGGATAGGTTTGATCTCATCCAGTTGAATTTAACAGTATCTCGTGTGTAATGTTTGTGAGATAGTAAATTCTAACGCCTAACACTCAACAACTCAATAAAGTTGAAACTTAATTACTTACAATACAAAATATCTCCTGTCATATGACTACACACCATGATGTTCATGATGTTCATGTCTGTCTGTTGTTTCCCTTTGAGTAGTATTTACTATGAACTTTAGTTTAGTTTTTTAACTTAACTGATCCTAGTTCTATGCCAAGACCTGAAAATATTAAAACAACACCAAAAGGTGCTGAAACAAAGTCGCTCTGCAATTTGAGTGGTTCACGTGGAGTTTGTGATCCTTTGCATAGGCAATAAATCTTTTGCTTTAAGACTCCAAACTATGAAATGAAAAACTATAGATCATTTAAGTCTTAGGCTCTTCTACAAATGTGAAGTAAGCATACGTACTGTGCATAGAGATCTTGAATGAGTTGGCGGATTCAAACTTAATGTTGCAACGAAAACCTTTCATTATACAAAGACACTGTTAAGATTAGAGGTTATATATGAACACTAGCTGTATTTATCTATAGTTCATTATAGTTTATATTGTGACAAGTCATGTTCATATGGACCTGTGTAGGCAAAGGTTCCCTACATGTCTACGGTTCTGTAAGTACTATTCTAGTCTTGAAAATGTATGTAGTCGGAGCTTCACTGCATATGGAACCTGACCTCATATTTAGTATTATGTCATAGAGTAAAAAGAACATTTGAAGCGCTTAATCTTTCTGTTTTGTGAACATTTAACTCTGAGATGACTTAAGTCTTACACATGATAAAGACATTCATTTCCTGTGAAAACCACGTCTTTATCTGCACTTGTAATGATCATGTTCAACATTTTGCTGTTAGCTTGCCCTCTGTTGTGCTGAATGTAAACTAGCAATCATTGGAGAGATGGTGGAGCCTCAGGACAAGTAAAGCTAAATTATCCAAAGCCTGTCAGATGGCTGAGACTGACCCGATCATCTTCATCCACACAGAAATTTGGTCC
>OMPJ01015085.1:0-22594 GCA_900312935.1 Carapus acus | reverse complement strand
TTAATGTGAGTTAGCCTTTACTTCTCCCACCTGAAGATGGGAAAAGGAATACAGATTAGAAGACCATTAGTACTAATCATCATTTGTTTGATTTGATTTGATTGATTTGATTGATTTGATTGATTAGTTTACTGGTAGGTAGGTAGGTAGGTAGGTAGTTAGTAGGGCTGGGTATTGTTAAGAACCTCACGATTCGATTTGATTCGATTTCGATTCTTTGGGTAACAATTCGATTCGATTTCGATTCGATTCGATATTGTTTTAAACACTTCAATATCGATTCAGTAATAAGTCGAAATGCACAAATAATTGATAATGTTGATAATTCAATTTCAAAATAGTTTTTTTCATGCCCATATGACCAGCCAAGGTATATCATAGCATTTTTTAGCCCTAAAACATCTGTCAATAGCATGAATTAGCACAATAATGTGTGCTGAATATGGAATACAAAAGTAAAAAATATGACAGTACTGTATTAAAACTAAAGTGCATGTAATCTTTAATTATATTTCTTTTCTCTTGGCAATTGTGTTGTAACTCACAACATTTCTGAGCAATAAAACATTTGAATATAAAGCATTAACACAATAACGCTACCTATTAGGACTGGGTATTGAAAGGAACCTCTCGATTCGATTTTGATTCTTAGGGTTAAGTTTATTGTTTTACTCTTGTCGCTTTGTTCCCTGTTTAAGCGAGAACTGGAAGTAATTCCAGACATCGGAACTCTTTCCACCGCTTGACATTTTGTGTTTGCGGACGCCCTGCAGCTTCCGTACATAAAACGCGATTCACAAGATGTTGCGCCAGAGGGTGAATCGATTCAGCGGTAGTGCTGAATCAATATCGAATCGAAGGGGAGATAATTGCGATGCATCGATTTTTCGATATTTTTACCCACCCCTAGTGATTGTGATGTGATGACATAATAGGGAGGTGCTCTACACTCCTGCCTATCATCTCATTCATGGTCAACTTTCACAATGGTGACCCCTTCATGATTATGTCTATAAAGGCAGGTGTTGGATTGGACAGATCTGCAGCCGCTCCTGCACGTCTCTCTCTGCTCGAACAACGCCAAATCCTTAAGGTGTGTTTTGTGATGGTCTTGGGAGGAGTAGCATGATGCATAAGATGATGCATACCCTCTCGCAGCTCCAATACCTTTGATGTTTGAGGACTGAGATTGTCTTTTACTCAGTCATTCCTATTTTACTTCCATGACATGTCTCATACCTGAAGGGGAGTCCACACAGCCAAAAGCCAGCACAAACAGAGCAGGTTCATTCACTAAAACTGTCAAACACACACACGCACATATTATATTGACCTGACTGTCTGGGTCCCCAGGCATGCCCAATACAGGTGCTGGTGGCCTTGGGGGTGTGACGGGTGGGTGTGATGGGGTCACAGGAGGTCGTGTGGCGAGGCGAGGTCGTTCACACACATCACATAAGATGCTACTGGCTGGATTCACCATGGTACAGCTGTTGCACTGCCACTCTGAAAAAAATTATCACAGATCTAAAGGTTCTGTCTCAGTAGCTTTGCTGTAGAGTGACCCAAAAGATCCTACTGACCAGTAGCCGTTGTACACAATGATTTATCCAGTGTGGGACCCACTGAATCCATTCGAGGGTGCTCACAGTCTTGACACAGGACATCATGGGTAGAGTTGAATTTTGTGCAGCGAGGGCAACGCCAGGAAGATGAACTGTGATTTAGTAAAGACATAACTTTGTATATGTAAATATAGTGTCCTACTGACAGAAGAAGAGGAACACCAACATTAAAAAAAAAAAAAAAAGCAAATAAATACATACATACACTTTACATTCATATCGAAATACTGAATACTTGCACCAGTGGCAATATCGCACACCTGAAAATTCATTTAGCATATACTGCCATTGTCAAAATCTAACTAGTGATCACTCCCTTTTTCTTTTTTGTGGGCAGTGTTTTTCCTCCATTAGGCTACCTTACTAAGGTTGCTGCACTGCGATAATGCAGATAATTTCGAAAGATGGAACACGCCAACAAACACACAAGCACTGCTGTTACGTCTATCCACAAAACACAGGCAATACTGAATTTGTGAAGTAAGACAGAAAAATAGACTGGTCGTGCTCAGGATTGTGAGTCACTCAAAGTTTCACAAAATCTTTCCTGACCTGGCATTGTTCTTGCTTTTGGATGATGATGTTGTCCTTTGATGGTTTGTTCTTTCTGGATTGAGGTGGTGCAATCTGTCACATTCTTTACAGAGCCCCTCACGGCGGGTAGTGCAGTGGGTGGACACATTGAGGAGTCCACAGGTAACGGAGCGCTCTGCATTCATACAAAAACAACGATAGAACACACACATACACACACACACTCAAAGATTTATTGTACAGTTAAGAAACAAGTTTCCCTGCACAATGGAATTTTTACTTTGCCAACCTTCACTTGCTGCCACAAGGAAAAGAAAACAAAGTCTCTCTCTCTCCCGCACCATTCATCCAGACTTGAGACGAGCTAAACTCGCGTAGAAATTACCTTCTCGTGGCTGGTTTACATTATTAGATGCAACATACGACAGAAATGACAGGTATATTGCATCATCCACATTTCAAAATACCCCATTCAATACCCCAAGACCCAATGGGAAGATGTGCCCACAAAGTCAAACCTTATCAAGCCTACTCGGTATCATTAGAGCTTTTCTCTCAAATTTTCCACCATGTTTCAGATTTTTTCTTGGTTACACTTTTTTGGTTACACTTAAGCAAATAGGAATTTTGTGGTTTCACACCTCACCCAAGTACTTGGTTGAAGAGGAAGAGGAGCAAACACGTGTTGGACTGTGGTGGTTGGAGGACACATGGTTTTGCTTGATCTCCCTGGAGTTCTCACAGACTAAGAAACCCAATGATTTGGCCTGGGATTCTGAAGGTCCAGAAGAGGAAGGGGAGGATGTGCAAGACGAATACACAACAGCATCAGTGTTGAGACCAACATCCTAAAAAGGAGAGGAGAGCTGTTTAGGGGGCACATGTTCTATTACATTAATTGTTTTTCAAATCTGCAATTTTTCATCCTATATTGGATTTCTACTGCTATGAAACAACATTTTTCACCAAGGCTTTCAAAGGTGCAAAATTGGCTGAGGCTTATTCCATCGTTACCGGTAATTGCAATGCTTCATACTTTGCAATCCCACATACTTTATTACACTGCAATTTATTGCTTCTTTGCAATATGCTACACAGCATTTCATTGTTACTTGATTGTTTCAGAAACTTCTCATAGGTTTTTCACTTTCATTGTACATTTCATCTTTTTTTTGGATAACAAACGTTTTTCAAAAATCCAGCTGAGCTTGAAATTAAATGACAAGCTGCTTACCTTGTGTCTGAGTGCAGGAATGATTCTCTCGTAGAACTCCGGGTGGGAGTGAGCCTCCTGAGATTGGAATACCAAATATGATTACTTTCCCGTATTTTATTAAGTTAATGAGTCTGAAAAATGTCACAATTGACACGGCTGATGAAAAATGCGTCTACATCTGAATCACTTTTTATTTATCACATATACATTCATATAACCTGTACATTTTAAAAAAAACAGCACACGTACACAGATTTACATGCACACTGTCCTCCACATTTTGACCCAGTCAGTAAATATGAACACACATATTACAAGCCATATTACAAGCAGCAATGAACCCGCAAACCTAATGGCTGTTGAGTACATACTGTATGTAGGGTGATTCAAGCACAGACCTTAATGAGCATTTCTAGTTCAATTCTTAGGCACATCACTTCGAGTGTCACTGCCGCAACTTTGCCCATGTCTGGATCTGTGACATCATCAGGGAAGCTGAGTCCATCTGCCTGCTGATTGGAGTAGCCATAGAGACACAGTACTGCTCGTCCTCCCTGAGAGAAAAGAGAGACACAGGACTACAGTAAATCTGTGATAATAAGTACCTGTACTTTGATCTGAGAAACTGTCCTTTCCTTGGAAACAAAATCCGACACATACAGTAACTTCACAACTAAAGGGATCACTGCCAGGTGTCTTGAAAGCATTTCAAGTTCAAGCATTTCAAGATCAATGAAAAGGTTGAAATGGTATGTAGGTAGTTGGTGAACTGCCAGAGCTAAAAAAAAAAAAGGTTGACAAAAAGTGTGTCCAGCTGTTATATCTGCCAGAGGTGGCTACTTCGAGTCAAACATTTTGAATACATTTCGGTTACTACTGTAAACTGATTCCTTGATTCTTTTTTTTTTTTTTTTTTATACTTCAATTGTTCATTTGTTTTATGCTTTAATGTAAGATTTAAAGTAAAATTCAAGAAAGGTTGGGGTGTTCTAAAACTTCTGACATATCGAGTCTATTCATTACAGTTGTCATTATTACCTGAATTGCATCGACTGTTGCCCTGAATACTGGATTATTGTGTTTCACAGTTCTCCAGTACTTGGGCCTGTTGGGATTTGTCAAGTTACAGCCATATTTCTCCAAAATGTTCAGTGCTGTCGACAATCTCTGTAGAGATGCAAGAGTCTGAAAACAGCAGCAGTGGGAGAAACAAATTCTTTACAAGAAGAAAACATCACAGAAGGATATTTGAGGGCTGAGTTGTATTATCTGATGGAAAAAGTCCAGTGTATCAAACATCTCAAAGTTCTGTGTGAAGATAGAGGCACAAATTTGATAATATGGCTGTTACAAGGCTCCTTATTTGCTCTGAAACCTTTCTTTTCTCAGTAGAGGGCAAGATTACAGGGCTGGTGCAAACATCTGGTGACATAACAGTAGCAGGTACACATAACCAATAATTGATGTTTTGAAAAACACTCTGTTATGGCTACAAATTGACTACTTTGACCAGCGATTGCTACATATTTCACACATACAGCACAAAAGCCTGGACCTCAGATTTTTGATGTACCCCATTTTCAAGTATAAAATGACGAGTGATAACTCTGCACTACCTCAAATGTACCTCACCTCCTTCCTGTTGTCTCCGAAGCTGTTTTCTATGACCATGGTCTCAGCTGCTATGTGTCGATATTTGGAGCACGGTGGCAGGGGCAGGTTGGCCATGGCCATCACCCCTGCACGCACCTCCACCACTCTGGCCCCAGAGTACAGGCAGACTTCAGTCCGACCCCGGAGCTCTTGAAGCTGCTCTGATAAAGACGGCATCCTACACAACTAGACACAAATATTTCACTAGGGTGAATAAATGTTCTATTTGAAAGAAGAGTGATATAACATTGTATATGTTATAATGTTTAATGGTCCTTGTTAGACTCTCAAATGATACTCGAAAACCTATGTACATTATACTTTAGCATTATGTGGATATTTCAGTAGCACTACTTGCTCCATCTTGGAAAGCACCTTGCTATAATTTCTGTTGTGACTTGGCACTATACAAATAAAATTGACTTGACTTCACTTATGAAAAATATGTATATCTCATCATGTATCTTCATGATACCAATGGAAATGCTAATGGAACTGTACACTACTAAACACAAATACTTCACTAGTTTGAATAAATGTTCCATCATAATGTTTAATGGTCCTGATTCAACTGCCGAATGATTCTCTGAAACCTATGTACATTATATCTCATTGGATTATTAGCATAGTTATAGAAATATATGTACTGTACATATTGTTGACTATCCACGTAATGCAGATGGAGATGCCAGTCGTGGCATTTTTATTTCATTTAACACAGTGCCTAGTTGGTGGTCTAGCTAGCTCACCTGCTGAGCACATTTAACTGGTGAATGAAAGTGGGTGTATTAAAATAAGAAAAACTGGATCCTCATCAAAGCATTTACAGCGACTGATGATATTTATGTTTGCACCATTCTGTAGTACAGCATGAAAATGCGTGTTAGTAAAGGTAATTGCTGACACGACAACAGTGACATAAATCAAATTTGACCATACAATACCTTAACGTTTCCAGACAGATTACTGAAGCAAGCATTGTTGCACAATTCCCCGCTTGTAGACATGTTTTGGACACGATGTTTGCTTATTCACACCAGCGTCTCGGTGCCTCGTCCTCCGCCTCCCCGCGAGGCTCGCAGCAGCCTGGCAGCATTGCTAACATGTCGTATCGACGCGAGCCTGTCGCAGTTGGCCTTGTTTGGGGCTCTATCTTGTACGAATGCAGCGTCAGAACAGATGGATGACGACCCGCCTTCAGCAGACACTTACGTAAATTCTGCGCAACATGCAGAAGATATGAAAAGTGTTCACCATTGCTAACACTTACTGTACATCTGTCGTATGCCAGTGATGTGCGCATCGATACGACATCGATACTTTACACACTACGGTAAGTGTGACCGTGTAAGGATCGATTTCCATCTTGAAATGTCGATATTTACATGAAACGCACCAGATCGGGGCAATCGAGTTTATTTTCAACACTCTGTGTGATATTTAGATATTTGTAAGCTCCTCTCGCAGGTTATGTTAATTAATCATTCTACCCGCCATTTTGCAGTCAATGATCAAAATATTCAATCACAGTAGTGTTTAAATTTGCCCAAAGACTTTGCCAAAATCCTACCTTGTTTTTAGAGTAATTGTAAACCAATGAAAACACTGTATGCTCTTCAAGATCGATCTCTCGCTCAGATTCAGCAAATGTGATGTGCCAATCTAGTATTTGAAGTATCGATGTTGGTATCGAGTGTGTTGGCAGTACGTTCACCTGTACTGGGTATCGGATAGCCAAGTCTGGGCCTTGTACCGCACCATCAAGTACCGGCACATCATGACTTTAGTTTTTTGCTGTTTTCCTCAAGATATGGAAGGTTTTTGGAAAACAAGAACAAAACTAGTTGTCTCTATGTGGCAAAATGGAGATGGATGAAATGAAAATAACAAGATGAAATGGAAATGATAATATCAATAAACGACTGTATCCTCTTATTGATGTTATTTGTCAATTCATTCTGAAATGGAGATAATCTGTCCTAGCTGACATCATCAATGAGTGACAGTCGTTTGTTAATGAAGTGGCACTATGAAATTGTATCCTCACTGTCAATTATAAACGTCTCAAACAGGGTAAAAAATTCAACCAGGTAATGCTGACTTGCTGAGGTTATTGTTGACAGACAGGTTTCCCGGGAAGACAGCTGTATCAGTTCATCACACATTTTGATGACTGCTATTTAGAAGGAACCTTACAGTTGATTTAGAAGATTCAAAAGGGATGTTAGAAGAGATTTCCAGATCCCCAATGTGACCCTGTGCTCATACCTCATTGTTCATCGTTGCTCTTGTAAGGTGTTCACCTCACAATTTCTCAGCTTCTCAAACAGGAATAGCACCTTTGAAAAGTGCAACAGACAAGTATACGCAAAGTGAATCATAAACAGACAAGTGCGCAAATTTAATAATGCATGGTGGATTTACAATTGCTTTCAGGGCTAAATTTGAAATGTGTGTATGCCTATGTACAGTAGTTACTGGATGGGTGAATGGACGAAACTTTATTATCTTTCCATTGTTTTATTGAGAATACTCTAATACATATATACATAAACAAACACCTGATTTAATAAGGGTTGCGCAAAAAAAGCCCAGGACTTATTACAGTTGTTGTGTCTGTTTTCATAATGCATATGAGGTCGCTGAACTAAAATATGATTTCGATCAAAAACATATCACTCACAAAAAAAGAAAAAAAGAAAAAAAAATCCTATACTAAAGAACAAAACATCATTTTTTTTTTACAGATTATTCAACAAAATGGATCATTTAACAGTTCTATGGTAAAATCAAATAATTGCAGGCATCTACAGGGAGGATGGGTTGGTCCGGCTTAAATCAGTCTCATCCTGCAGTGGTTTGGTCATTGCTACTCTTCATGTCATTAATTTATCAATGAGTGTTAATGACCTGATCACATACACAATGATATAATATGACTTTACAAGTTTACAATCCCCTGCAAAGGCACAATTACACTAGTGTCCACTGTGCGAATGGATTAAGCATGGAATGCACCAAGCAGCAACTTAAATTTTAGGAAAAGCGGGTCGCATCAAACTGCATATTTCTGTCTGTCTCTAGGTTGATTAAGCTTAGTCGATTAATTAAGCTGATTAGCAGATAGTAGCAGAGCAGATAGCACTACTAATTTTGATGCAACACTTTAGTGAATCTGTCCTCTCATTCTCCACTACCTGCCACTGTTTACCTCTTTTCCGTGATGTACTCAATTAACTTGCCATTTCAAGGGATCGTGTTTAATCAAACACAACTGACTTCTCTGGCAAAATATTTTGCTCCTCGAGAGTACTTTCTGTTAAAATGCAGTCTGGATATAACTTCAAATTACAGCAATTGTGATAATCCTAATTAGTCTCATTATAAATGTTCCATTGTATCATGTAAAATATGTTTGATAATTGAAGAATCATCATTAATATTCATTATTCATTCAGCATTCTTAAGAATTGCAACAGTTAATTGTAAGTAATTACATACAGTATATTACTTTGTTTACATACTTCGTCTGTATTGACAGAAATCAGACTTCATTAGTTAGCAAAAAAAGCAACACAGAAGATGTGCACACGCTCTCACGCGTACACAACACTGTTTCATTCACACAAGGGTAATTTTTACTCATCCCTGAGCCAAAATGTTAACAAAGAAAACCATCCTTGCAGGTTTTAAGAACAGCAATAAAGAATGTCTGGTAAAATATTCACACTCTTCTTTTGCGTCATACAAAACGGGATATAATAGGGAAATTATCACCTGTGCTACAGATTTTCCCCCTCCTCACATCAAGTAAGATGGCAGTGCTGGGCAGGCAAACTTTGAAAATATCACACATTTCTCTTGATACATCTTTTTATACCATACATTATGTATGTAATTTCTTTTTCCAGCACATATTCTTAATTGACAGTGGAAACATACTCTGTAATCGCTAGTTTGTCCGTAAAGTCACATGCTTGTTTCACAAGGCGGTGTTAGACCACAATCCAGAACACCGATATTTTCTATTTGATCTCCACTCTGCACACCTTCCTCCCATCCTCCTCCTTCCACAGCAACTTGTTGCTGGGAGCAGTTACCTGGGCTGTTTTTGGGTGACAGAGGGCTACTGGTGCCGGGCCCGGCTGCAGACCTCTCCAGGTGATTCTTCCCCCACTGGCCTCCCATGCCCCTGGCAGCTGTGCCCTCTCCTCCTCCCATTAAGTTACTGGGACTGACAGGTTGGTGGGTCACAGGTGGAGACTTTGTGTCCTGCTTTACAGACCCCAGTGCTGAGGAATACCCTGAAACAATATCTTCAGACAGAATCTGACAAAGCTTGTCTGGACCTCCGGAGGGCGGTGTTGCCACCGGCGTCATCACTGCCATGAGCATATCCTCCTGGGATTCAATGAAATTAACTTGGAGGGCTCTTATTTTCTGGGGACTACTATAATCTGGCCCAGAACCGCCAAGGCCTTCATGGGGCTTCCCGGAGCTGTCCATGCGGTGCTGTGCCGTCGTCACATCTCCAGTCCCGCTACCCTCTTGAGTGCTGCATACAAACTCATACAGACCCTCCTTGATGATGGTCTGTGGTTGGGTACTATCAGAGCCCCTGTTTGCCCCCATGTTGCTGATGTGAGTCAGATCCAGAGGAGGGGGGATATGCTGGTTTCTCCCATCAGATTGACTGAGTGCCCCAGAGGAGAGCAAAGAACTCCTCTGTGCCTGGGACATAACTTTCATTTCTATGTCCCTTTCCATACCTTTCCCTTGCTGCCTCCCTTTGTCAGGTGTGCCCAATGAAGTCACTTCTTGGTAGGGAGGCAGTTCAGATTTAGCTGGGCTACTCATCTCATCATGTTTGTGATAGCTCCAACGACTTGGTGTCAAATGATTGTCGACAGGACACTTACCGTCCTCCTTTTTTTCAACTAGCACATCGCCCAGTTCCATACTACGAGCAAACGCATCTTTTATATTCATTGAGACAATACTACCGCTCCTCTTGGCTCTCTCAAGGGCTTCTCTCCTCTTAATTGCTTTCTCCTGCCTTTTCTGCTCACGGTAGAATTCAGAGAAGTTGTTGACAATGATGGGGATGGGCAGAGCAATGACCAGCACACCTGCTATGCAACAGAGTCCTCCCACAATTTTTCCCAATAAGGTCTGTGGGTAGATGTCTCCATAGCCAACAGTGGTCATGGTAATTGTAGCCCACCAAAACGAGGCAGGGATGCTGGTGAATTTGGTGGAATCCTCATCCTTCTCTGCAAAGAAGACCAGACTGGAGAATATCATGATACCCATGGCCAAGAACAAAATCAGCAGCCCGAGCTCATTGTAGCTCCTTCGCAAGGTGAAACCCAACGACTGAAGACCTGTTGAGTGTCTGGCCAGCTTTAGAATTCTCAGGATTCTCATGATTCGAAATATCTGCACGACACGCCGCACGTTCTGGAACTGCATCACATTCTTGTTGGATTCGGTTAGACAAAGAGTCACATAGTAAGGCAGTATAGCCATCAAATCTATGAGGTTTAGTGGTGCCTTTGCAAAATTCCACTTGTTGGGTGCAGAAAGCAAGCGGAGAACATACTCCATGGTAAACCAAGCAATGCAGATAGCCTCCACATTAGCGAGGCTCGGATTGTCGTTGAATTGACCAAATTCATCCACCACCTGCAGCTCAGGGAGGGTGTTGAGTGACAGGGAGATGGTGGACAGGATGATGAAAAGGATGGAGATCATGGCCAGTATCTACAAGAAAAGAGAGAAGCATAAGTATACAGTAATCCAGTGGTTGTGAAGCTTGAGGAGTCTTTGTAAGTTTACACTTTGATTTGTTGCAGATACCAATAAATGGGAAACATAGTTTGAAAGCCATAGATCTATAAACCAGAGTGTGGCAACAACAATACTTCCTGCAGCTGCTGTATAGGAGGACTTACTGAGTGCACCTCTCACTACAGTCTGTACAAGGACGTTTCAGGATAACTGTAATAGGATTGTGTAGCTATGTATAGAAAGGATAGAGAGAGGTTTGAGGTAGTTACTCATTCTTTCCACCACAACAGGAAGAATCAGGGAATATTGGTGTAGCCCAGCAGAGAGATCAATATCAAGATATAAATTCATAAAAGAAATGTTGCAGTCAAAGTCAATGCAACAGGTCAATACATATCGATACACATACACATTCACATATATACATACGCAGTACACATACAATACAATACCCACAATGACTTCTTCAATTTTCTTTGTAAAACAAACAGAAAAATAACTGTCAAGATGATAAACTCTTAGAAGGCTCTCATACCTATTAACTTAATAAAAAAGTATGGTTTACTATGATTTTGAACCAGTATTTCTTTGTCATAGAAGTATTGAGTCAAAGAATAGTCAGGGAAAATTTGATTTTGGTAAATTATTGATTTTCAGATCTCCAGAGCAACTATTCTTTAAACTGCCATGAAAATGTGTCTTGAGATGCATGGCTGGTGATTCTCTTATCAGAAAGGAGAGTTCTTTATTTACATCGTTTTCAAGGGCACTGACTTGCCAACCATGCACGAAAGGACACTTTGACATTGACCTGTTGTCTGGGATCAAACCTACACTGTCTGGTATCGAGATTATATCAGGATTAGGTTGCAAGAGGACAGTTTTCCCATCTGCACCATATGTTGTCCTCAACCCCTACACAAATATTTTCATATTGTCTAAAAACCAGAGATTATCGCAGATTGTTTTTTTCTATATATCTATTTGTACAACCTGTGGTATGGGAGCAAGAAACAAAAAATGATTGATAAGAATATATTTGTTAATTGTATTTGTCAGTGACTTCGTCTGCACACATGTTCACTGTACATATTCCATAATGTACCTATTGATGGAAAGGTTTTTGAAGTCACTTCAGGGATGAACTTCAAAACCCAATTGATTCTTTCCAACTTCACAACTCACTTGACGACGTAAAACATGAGTTTGCTCACATCAACCTCTGTAGGAATACAATATTGTGGTAGTTCAATATGAGTGATGACCAAAAACATATAGCATGGGATCATAGACATAGAATGTAAAAACATAAGATGTGTGCGTATTTTGCACTCTTCTGAAATTTGGTAATCAAAATAATTTGACATGTTACATTCTGTTTTGATGACCCATTTGCTTCTGGATTTTCTGTTCTACAATCTGACAATTGAGAGTCTTAGCTGTTGGACAGATCTCCAAAGCAATTTTAACAACTTATAGCAATACTAGTGTTGACTACAATATTGCCAAACTGACCTCTTGTTATGGCAACACATCATATGTTATAGATGTTTCATGTCTGATACCATGTCAGCACAGATAAACATGGCCATTCTGAGTAATTAAGTACAAATCTCCAGATTTCAAACACTGGTTTTAAAGTTACTGATTCTTTTACTGTGTTGCATATTTTTTTATTTTTTCTGCTGTTTGCACAGTCCAAAGCAAACTTGTTTTCAACAGAGGGACCACTATAAATTAGGCACAAGGGTTTAAGTCACTCAGCACGGCCAGCAGCTTCCGGCCACCAAAACACACACACACACACACACACACACACACACGCACACACGCACACACACACACACACACACACACACACACACACACACACACTGCAATGCAGCACACAAAGGCGAGAGTGAATCAAAGAGCCGAGACAGAGTAGCTCAGATTACAGCAATTATTCTGAACTAATCCCTCTGATCAGTCAGTGTGACAAACAGGGCTGCAATTACCAAAGATGCTGTGAAGCTCCACGTCAGACCAAATCCACGTCTGCCTGCAAAACCGACACTAGGCAACAACAATAAACGTGGTCTTGGTCTTTTTCCGACATTACTGCAGATTTCCAACTGCGCCACCGGCAACAAATATTGCAGTCCAATTTTTAACACTTACTGCAATTTTCTAATCCTGCAGTGCACCACCCAAGAGCCTCCCTTTCCACCACACACACACACACACACACACACACACACACACACACACACACAAAAGCAGCATTAAAATGATCTCCTGGGCCAAGCGCACTGTGCTGTCATTCTCTTTTGCTGCGTTCCAAGATAATGTGGTGATGCAATTTCATAAACATAGAAAAAAATTCACAACTCACACAGCTTTAAGACTGTCCCCACATATTCGAATTAAAAGCAACTGGCTTGACTGGGGAACGTTAAAATCTAACTTTTCACGCCAAGCCACTGAGACCTCCTGGAAAATCTTCTCACCAAAACACAGCCAATGTGTTTTTCATGTTGCCATGCATTGTTCCCCATCCAAGTTCCTGAATGCCACCTGGTCAGGATTTCTTTTTCCAAAATTCGACCAGCAATGTTCAACACAATCCCACAAAAGTTAAATAAAAGTGACTCGGCTTGGATGGGAATGATGTTTTAGTTCCCAGCTGGGAATTCTAAGTTTGTGTGGGGCTCTAATTGAAAACAAATAGTGTGCTTTTATATTTTACTTGTAATAAGATAACATAAAATTTCAAATCCCTCAGACCAACAGTACACTGCAGTGTTCAAAAAACAAAGTTTCAGTGTCCTGGCTTGGTTGAGGGGAGATCCTAGAGCCTAGATTTGAATTTCAAGACAAAAAATTGTACTCTGTGAACTCAGTTTCTTAAAGAAATAAACATGGCAGCAGTTAAATCAGTACACTGAGGCCCCAAAAATCTACTTGGATGACACAATATGTGAAAACCTTGACTGATAGTGTTTTTCTCCACAGACAGCAAAAAGGCATTTGCCATTTGCCAACTGATTGCTACTTTTTTTTTTTTGCCTTTGTTGCCTCATTTCTGCCATTTTTGTAGCCAAATACTGTCGCACCCTCCCAAAGTCTGGCCTTTTTCAATATTCTCAAATATGAAATTACGTAACGGTACATTTAACCAGCCTTGAAATTTGGGTACAGAAAATTGCAGTTTCGTTCCTGACGGTTCACCAATTTGCAAGTCTCCCATTTTTGCGGAAAATCTTATTCAGTCTAACAAATTGAAACAGACAAGAATGGCAACAAAACACAATCAATACAAGGTCTTTTTTGTCTTTTACAGCTGAGGCTGTAAGGTAAGTCATTTAGAATTGAACTTGGAGGAAGGAAAGAGAGAAATAAACAAGGACATGACCAAGCATTTCAATAAATGCAGAATTTCCAGCCAGTCCTCTTTGCACCATGGTTTTGTTATTTGTATAGCAGCACAAAACAGACAAACTGCATGTTACATGGGTTCAAGCCATTGTCCGATCTTATCCCTACCAAAAGGAGATACATTTATTCTTTCCTCAACAACTTTCTAAACATACGGGTCCTCCTGCTCCTGCTCAGCATGCTGTGCATCCCCACACCTGCGCACCCCTACACCTGTCTCTGTCTGTCTGTCTGTCTGTCTGTCTGTCTGTCTGTCTGTCTCTCTCTCCCTCTCTCCCTCTCTCTCTCTCTCTCTCTCTCTCTCTCTCAACCCAACCGAAGTTTTTTGGGGATATGTTGGGTCTCTGTGTGTTCAGCTTACAGACTTTGACTGTTTACATGAGGAGGAGCACTACCTGCTCCATCTTGGAAACTGCCTTGAGATAACTTCTGTTATGATTTGGTGCTATACAAATTGAATTGAATTGAATTGAATTGAATTGAGCCATCTGTTCAATGGACATACAATTGCATAAGACAACCTTTTTGGCTGCAGTTATACCTGCTTTAAGAATTTGCCTGTGATGGGAGGGGATGGTTGTTAAGTTAGCAGAAAATCCAAATGCTGCCAGCTCTCTGTCTTGGGGATAACTTTGATTTAAGAATAATGTTTCGATAAGACATAATAGATACATAGACAGAAACAATAAAAAACGCCATAAAAACACCCAAAATGCAAAATAACAGGGCGTGTGAATAAGCGAGTAGCACTTGACCCAATATTGGTGACATCACAACTTTGAATTAGCGGAATTACATGGCTAATATAAATAATTTTGTTAAATATGTTTTTCTGACTTTGTCCTTGTTTGTTATATTTCGAGTTTCTTGCCTCATCCTGTCTCCAAGGCTGAGCCGTGCCACCATGCAGAAAAAACTCGGTACAAGGGCCACTTGTACCGGTATTTGAGTTCCCCCTCCCCCACTAAAGACTGGCGAAGGACAGCTTTCACAGAAGTGCACGCCGCTCTCTCCCTGAATGATTGAAAGGTTCAATTTTGGACAATTCAATGTCGTATACTGCCCCAATCCACCTGTCAATCCTCTGTGTATTTGCCTAGTCAGAACTGGAGGTTGTAGTCTAATGAATCATCATCTGCGAAAATAAAAAATAAGTGACAAGATCCCCCTGAAACCAAGTTACACTCCTCTTACTGTGGCTGTCCACAAATGTTAGTGCACAGGATGTTAGTGGATGACCCTTAGCACAAGGCCATCCACCTCTCATTCCCAGAATATTCCCCACAGGGTGCTCCTGGGAACACAGTCACCTGGGACCACTTTTTAATGGCACGGGCAGATACTACACTGCCCCTCCTCAATCTCATGTTTGACTATCTAGTTGACCCCCGTCTAAACAAGTACACCACCCACGCGCAGTCCTTTCTCAGGACACTGAGGAACGTGATGCCTTGAAAGATGGAATACATAGAAACCATCACTCCAATTTAAAATGGCCAACCCACTTACACCGATAGCTGGAACGGACCTCATCCACTTCCACCACTGCCAAGATTGTTCACCACCACTGCATTGTGTCAGCCAAAGTTTCTTCAGTATTAAGGCTCATTCATTCTTCAACCAAGTTTGCAGCCGTTAGTTGCACATTGAACACACGGGTCAAGTACTGTCTTCATGAAATAGATGAGAATGTATTGTTCTGACATGACATGCAACAGTCTCTCAATGTGGATTTATCCATAAACGTATGATGCAACGTATTCTTGTCTACCTATTCTATTCTATTGTATTCTATTCTATCTCAAACAGATATTTGAACTGGTTGATTTGGGCAGATGCCCCATTTATATGTAACTCTATTTTTCTGGTCCACTTTGTTATCGTGGTTTTACAATTATCAATAATCTTGACTGACAATTTTAAGTACATTTACAGTGAATCAATACACTAAAACATCAGGAGACTTGATGAAGTGCTGAATCTGAAAACTTATTCATACATCCTATCTAGTATATTCTCTGTATATAAAAAGTGGTCCTTGTACTTCAGATGTGTGTTTATCTAAAGTCATAGCGACTTGTTTGGTAGAGATTCACATCATGTGAAAAAATGCTGATACAAGTTGCACAGTGAGCTGATAAGCTGCTGAGCAGCTCCAGCTGAGAAAGGCTTAGAGCCGTTCAGCTGAACCTCACTTGGTCATCAAGGGCAACAACCCTCTCACTGTACTCTCACTGTCGGCAACTGGGTTTCACCTGATCTACGGCCAGTAAGATATTTTCAAACCTGGCACATTAAAGTGACAAAGAAACATGTTGAAACAGATTTGTAAAACAAGACAAAACTGCCAAGTGATGTTTAAAATGTGTTTTTCTCTGCAAGGGTGTTGTATTGCTGTCTTTTACTTTGCTTAATGTTATGAACTTTTCATGTTGTAAAGCAACAATTTGATAGAGTAAATGTATACCTAAAATACTCTTGAAATATGCCAGTAAACACAACTTTTTGTGACTCAGTCGAGGTCACCACACATTCCATTTGCTTGAGCACAGGGCATGCTAACTGAATATTCAGTATTGTCCATATATTGTGTGTAGCATGTAAAAAATGCCAAAATAAATCCTGCATTGCCTACAAAACTTTGGACCTGGCCAAATGGGGTGTAATTCTTGGGTTAACAAAAAATAATGAAGAGGAGAATCAATGTCACTGTTGGTTGAAGTGTATTAGCATCAGAATCTGAATCCAAACCCTTAATGTGGAAACTTTCCCTCCAAAACAATTCAGACGACTTCAAGTGCAACAGTTGCACGACTTTTTTTCTCCAAAATCACACATCGACTGCTAAAAAACACGAGAAAGATGTCATATCTATTCTTACACACTATGGAGATAATACTTGATGTAACTCCACTATGTATATTAAAAGAATGTTGCGGCTGTTTCTCACCTTGGCAGCCACTGATGAGCTGGGTTTCTCCAACAGATCCCACAACTGCTGCCTCTTATCAGGACAGCAGCCGAGATCTTCTTCCTCTCCTTCACCATCTCTCAGTGTCTCGGCCTCCCGCCTCAGTTCTTCGTTCATCTGTTCCTTCTTCTGGTGATACCGAGCTTGGCAACACGATTCGAGGTAAATCTCATCGATTCCCCAGTAGTCCAACTCCTGGCCAAAAGACAACGCACACATCTCCTCCATCATGTGCAGCTTTCCCGTCCGGTAGAAATTCAGGATGGAGGAGAACGCCACTGGGTGCCGGTCAAAAAAGTATTCATTGTCACTGAGGCTGTAGTCATCGCAGATCTCCAGGAGGGACTCATGGGTGTTGCAGTCTCGTAGCCTTCCCAGACGGGTTCGTGGTAGTCGATCCAGCGTTCTCCACAGAACTTCATGGATGAGACCTCCCACATTCAGCCGCACCCGTCGGGATCGAGCCTTGTGTCGAATGATATCAATGGGCTCAGGAGGTAGCAAGGGAGCGACTGCGGCTCGTGGGTTGGCTTTTGGTGTACTGATGGTGACTCTGTCGGCCATGCTTGCTGGGTGTGATGTTTGGGATTGGTTTTGTCCTCTTAAAGTCTGCGGTGTGGGTCACAATTTGGAGGTTTTCTGGCTGTTATATTGTTGGGAATGTTTCAGGAGGTTGCATGTGGCTGCATAGCTTCTCCCACCTCTGCTCAGGCCCCCATTTGGTTGTTGAGGTCCATTGCTGCAGGGACAGAGCAAGTGTGAATTATACATGTCCGTGCTGTAATTCTCACATGGTGATATATAATAATATATATTACATGAGGCATGTGGCAATGAATCAAGTAGTTGTCCTGGTTCAGCCACCTACAGAAAAAAATGACACTATTCAAGTAATTCTTGGTTTTGCCACTTCTGCCATCACTGTCACGATCACCACTACTTCTGCTACCACTATTCAAGTACAACTACTCATACAGATATTGGTAATAGATATAATTCAGAATGATCCTCTGACCAAAAACGAACACAGTCTGCCAAACTTTTAATTTTATGCTTCAGGTGTTTCTTGAATTCATTTCAACAAACATTGGAGTGTTTTCTTATCTGACTTGGTGTTGCTAATTCATGAGGCGTATCTATATACTAACAGAGGTACGTTATTAGATAAAACACGCAATACAAGTTACTTCTGTATACAATAGCATAACGAAATGTCACAAATTTTATTTCACATTGTTGTTGATTTGGATAGTCACTGTATCAAAGTGAAGAAATCTGACCAAACCTAACAAGAATAATTACTGAAAAATCAGACATATTACATTATTGTATTATACTCCGGGCTTTTAATGTCTTTGATGCTCCAGAAAGAGCAACAACTTTAAAATGCTCCCATATGAGCGTATGTTATCATTGGATGTCCTTTAGACTATAGTGCACCAAATCTTAGTGTCGCTAGGCCTATTTGACTTAGTCTGCACTGGCTCAGGTTTGTCTTGGTTAATTATAGACAGTCTGTCTTTGCCTGGGACACACACAGGTCAGCAATGTCAGTGAAGCGGCTATTACGTCACTAATCAAGAGCACACCGGCTCCTCCTTCCTTAAATTTCACAACTAGAAATTTGATGTAAAATTCCATATAAATGTGTTAAACAGATTACCCAGCGTCAAGTTGCTTTGATAAATCACTGATCAACACTGACATTTCGCATGTTTTGCCTTCGTTATGACTTCCACCCGTGAGTGTGTATTTGCGGACTTGAGTAATTTCCTCATTAGATAAATAAAATAGATAAATGGAGAAAAGCCACTGGTTTTCATTAGTTACAAGCGGATAGTTTCCAACCGAGCTGATCTGAACAGCACTACGGGCGTGTGTGTGTGTGTGTGTGTGTGTGTGTGTGTGTGTGTGTGTGTGTGTGTGTGCGTGTATGTGTGTGTAATCAGATTTGAAAAGTTCATTCCTCCTACCGCAGTAGAATGTGTTGATGTCTTAGAAAATTCCTCCAGAGTCGTGTCTATCCAAATAGCTCCACCAAAGCATCCACGTATTCTAGTTTTTCCGTCTTCAAAGCAGAATGAAGTCTGTCGAGAGAAGTGCCCGTGGATCTTCGCATAATGGCCGAAAATCCTCACTGGAAGTATCTCTGTGGACCAGCAGACCCTTCGTCAACGGCAGTCACAGCGGGGAGCGCCATGGGGACACACCGCCACGCCGACGCACACCGTGTTCAGGGCAGTCGGAGGGTAAGAGGGAAGGACAGAGCGAGTGAGAGGCAGAGGGAGATTATGGGATTTACTCCGACTGCTTTCAGGACCACGGATAGCTTCACATGGACACGGCACCTCGCACACGCTCCGATTCTTCACTTTGTGGAGAATGCTTACTTCCAACTTCTTCACTTCAGTTTCTGATCTCTCTCACAGACAATAAATGAAAATCAAAAACACAAGAATACGATAGAGATACAAAGAGTTTCCATCTAGAATCCTCCCCCCTAGCCCCTCCCAAAAAAAACGGTGCATGTATTTCTAGGGTGGTCTGTATGCCAGTTTCTTGCCTTGAAGCGGATCGAACTTTAAAACTAAAAACAATACTCTGCCTCACCGAAATCGATTCAATTCAATTCAGTTTTATTTGTATAGCGCCAAATCATAACAAAAGTTATTTCAAGGCGCTTTCCAGGACAGGTTTTCCAAGATAGTCCTTGGAAGAAGGCAGTACACTATATAAGAGAATACAATTTCTTTGATAAACAAAACGTTTTCAGTATCAACACACTGGTAATTCAGAATTTTTTTTTTTTTACTAAAGAGTGTTACTCCATGTCTGAAGTTGAGATAGAAATCGGCGGTGAAAATGAAAACAGGCACAATGAGCTGTTGTGCGCAACCTGCTTAATCTTCGGAAGCGCCCTGACATAACTTCTGTCAAGATTTGGCGCTACACAAATAAAATTGACTTGGCTTGACTTGACTTATTAACAGAATCGAAAAAGGTGGCATGACATGTTTGATTTACTTTTTCAACAAGTGTTCATGAAGTTAGCTTTTGGTGCTGTGGTAACAGTCCTCACAGTCTCAAGCATGGGCTGAGAGGTTTTCTCCATGATGGATGTGATCTTGGCCATCACCCTGTTCCCCATCACCTGCCCTACGGCTGCTGTGTTCAATCCACACGAGATTCGGCCCTCCTGACCGGCTTACTCATCACTGATCACCGGGTGGTCGATACAGACCACCGGGCGCTCATTGAAGTACAGCGTTTGGTGCTATGGCATCCACATATCACTAGAGGGCGCTAATTGCAACAGAATATGGTCATTTCTCATCCCAGAAGAAGAAATCTGTGTCGCTCTGGACCGTCACTCTGCAAAAAACAAACAAACAAAAAAAAAAACTAGGGAGACTGTTACAGTTGAATGGTGATTTTCAACAATTAAGTCGTGACTTACTCATATTTGAAACGTGAGTGAGGAGAAGAAGCTTCATGAAACATTGAAGCATTTCTCTCTAATTGGCTGGATGGGTCGATTCTTTATGGTGCCTTCTTCACTCTACTGTGCCATCAAGTGGACAACAAGTGTAAAACAGATCAACTGATTAAACCGACAAAGGCCTTGAGATGAGGCTGCATTGATTTGTGTTTAAATTATACTTCAGATATGTTGACATAAAAGATACACGAAATAAAACAAAACAAAAAAAAGATTATTAGATATTCAAGTGATCTTTTAAAGTTCCACTGTCTTACAATACTGTTTACAAACAGTGTCAGATCGAAGAATACAAAAAAATGCAAGAATTTGACAGAACTATGTAATCCCATTTATAGAAAACGATCCTAGAATGATGTAGCCATTTTAATATATGTATACATAATTCATAGTGATACATAGCACTGCCTAATGTAGTGTTACATTATGTATTACATGGAGAGCGCTAATCCAAAAAAGTCTTGAATTGCACTGTGACTGGGGTCTGGTGTGCAGCTGTTCTCCTCGACAAATTAGAGTTTCTCTCTATCCCCACCACCTTTCAGAGACAGTTTCATTTCCTCACTGATTTCAGACTCACAATATGTTGAAACATTCAACTGCACTGCCACCGTCATTTCACGAGTATGAGTATGTGACTGATTAAATTTTTGAATCTTGAGACACATCAGTCACATCACTTAAAAAAAGAAAAGAAATAAAAAAATTGCAAATTGATGGGTAGCTGTTCACTTTAACAACCATCAGCTTTTCAGTCTCCTTCTGAACTTGAAGTTACTGATATCTGGGCTGACTTTGATATACTGTACATGTAGGACGAGGAAAACTTGTGTATGTGTATACTTGTGAGGTACTTCACTGATCCCTTCACTGATAAAATTCAAAGACACGGTGAATGGTAAATGCAGCTCATGATGACAATAACTAAGACTTAAATTAAAATGTACTACATAACCACACAAGTGCAGTTCTTACAATGTTGTCTATGGATCGAAATAACATGATGACTCACACTAAGCTGTCTCTTATCATGGGATTGCTTTTCTTATGGATATGCTGGCCTGCCTCTTCAGGTGCCTGTATCATTTTGTGTTGTCCGGGCACGGTTACTACTGTTGTGTTTGTGTGTGTTTATATGCAACATTCATTTGCATCATTTCTTTCTTTCACCCTTCTTCTAGTCGCATTGTGACATACGGGATTTAAACCTTAAAAACAGCGCAACATCTGAAATTTTGGGTCCACAATTCCTCCTCCTGAGAGATCCCCGAGGCTCTCGGAGCTCCTCTCCATTATGCTGCTCCCTTTGTGTGCGCCATCCTATCAGGTAACTGAACCCGCCGGCGCCTCGGACCGTACCATCTTGCGGTGGGGCGATTCGCCACTGAGCGGTTGGATCGCGTTCGCCGGGCCGCCCGTCTGTCTCAAGCCGGCCCCAAATATGCACCAGGAATCGCAGGACCGGCCTGTACCCGCTCCCCGGCGTCTTCTGGAGGTTGTGCGCGAAATAGCGCCCAGCAACGGGCTCGGCAAGAGGGCTAATTAGGCGCCAAATAAGAGAAGAAGGGCTGATTAGGCGATAGTTTGACCCATCGTCTCCAAAACCGCTGTGAGGAAACCGAGGGAACAACACGGTTTGACAATAGACAGCCAGTGTCTCCGGACTTGAACCTCTTATCCTCTATTGTCCTCTTTGAGACGCGGGATTTTTTTCGGGAAGAAGATGTCTCCTCTGACGTCGTTGTTGTTCTCCGGCCTGTATTGCCTCAGCATCTCCACCGCTGCATTCTCAGCATCCCGTAAGTGGGCCACACACACACACACACACTCACACACGCACACACACACACACACACACACACACACACACACAGACACCTTAGCACAGA
>OMPJ01015084.1:0-12837 GCA_900312935.1 Carapus acus | reverse complement strand
GTCATTTTCAGGATCCAACTGTATCCAAGTGTTGACACACTATTCACCAACATATTATCACAATATCACGATGGCATAAAAGCAGCAATATTAACTTTAGGTCATCCGCATTCGGATGACAGGGGGGATTATGTGGTGGAAAATAAGCACACAAAGACATACACGTCATGCACATTCCTGCACGTATTCATACGGACAACAAATATCCCTAAAGGCCACTTAAGAAGGCAGATCAATTCCTGTTTCTTTGTCCATCAGGTCAGATTGACCTGATGGATTAAAATATTACATGGGAAAGGAACAGAAGAACCAGATGCTTCCTGTTATTCTGAGATTAACGTGAGACATGGCACGGAGCAACGACCGTTCCAGCACGTACACAGGCACGCACACGCAGACTGACACAGCACACACACACACACGGGGAGCTGGGATTATAAAGAGTGTCGGAGACAAGAGATGTTGGGTGCGTTCATGATTTGGCTGTAAGAACGTATTGACGTCAATAAAACTCCCGAAGGCTGCAGTCTGGTGTCTCGTCTCTTCGATCAACCTCCAACAAATGCTGTTTCAGTCCAAAATTACTGCTAACCAATCTCCTCCTCTTTACCCCTTTTGGGTAATAGGTCCGGGGTGTTACATAAAGGTTGCGGATGATACAACTGTGGTGGGTCTCATTCGCAATAATGAGTCCATGGATGAGGTGAGACAACTGACCACATGGTGCAGAGACAACAATCTCACTCTCAATGTGGAGAAAACAAAGTAGATTGTTGTCGACTTCCGGAGAGCGCACACCCGGCACCCTCCACTCACCATCAACGGTGCGGTCGTGGACAGGGTAAGCAGCACCAAATTGCTTGGTGTGCACATCACTGAGGACCTCCCCTGGGAAGCCAAAACCGCATCATTGGCTAAGAAAGTTTCCGACGCCTCTACCTTCTCCGCAATCTGAGCAGAGCCAAAGCCCCAGCCCCCATCATTTGCTGCTTTTACTGGGGCACGATCAAGGGTATCCTGTCCAGACTAGCAGGTTAGAATTTTTGGGGTAAGATGGATGTTTGGTGGAGACGGGGCCAAATTAGTGGTCTATTTGTATTGTTGTTTGTCCATAATAACCACCTTGGAGACCTTTGTCTGCTGGTTTCAAAATTATGTTTAGGTCAGGTATTACCTTGAGAGCTGTGCGTTCTGCAGGTGATAAATTGTCTCAAATTAGACAGGGAGGCCTGAAGGTGCGGAGGGTGCAGAGATCTCAAGTGATAAGTGCACAGGTGTAGGGGTGTAATCGTTCCTATTCAGCCTATGGGGATGGGAATGTGAAGGTGGCGGGGAAAGAATCCTGGCGGGGGTAAAAGTTTTCCAGAACTAAGGCTAACTAAGGCGCCTGTGATATTGGTGGAGATCCCTCTCAAGTTCCTCCCAGTCATACGCCGAGACAAGGGTAATGAAGGACAGCCCACTCTCCCAGAGCAGAACTTGGACTGGAGAAGGAGAAAATGACAGAGAGAAGTTCATATTTGTCAAGGCATTGGGCCTAGGCCCTGGTTGAGGCCACCCACTCTACAGTTAGACGGGCAACAGAGGGAGGAGTGTTGGATGCATGCGTGTTGCACTGGGTGGGTTTTGCAGTTGGCTAAATGTCAAAAGATGAGAGAGGCAGTGGCAGGAGTGCAGTGAATACAGTCAGAGGCGGTCTCAAAGGAGTCTCTGTGAATTTCGAGGAGGCAGGGAAAGAAAGTGACGATGGTCTTGTTCAGTCATTGCAGGTCAACTTGTACTTCTGGAAGGATGGGGAGAAATCAATGACAGGAAACCATGGGGGAAGGTAGATTGGGTTTGGAGTTAGGGTTAGGGGTAACCCTCCTGAGACCAAGTGATTCATTTTTGTCCTCTGTAGTTGACATGTGTTTTTGGTCTGTATCTCTCAAACCACACATTCCACTGTGTTGATTCATGTTGGCCCTTAGGACAACCTGGGCTTTTCAATGTTGTGATATGTTTGGTGGTGGAGTCTTGACTGGACTTTCTTCCTGGTTCTTCAAAATTACATCCATCTCAGCGAGCACATGTTATGGAGAGAAGAAAGATAAGTGCATAATTGCGTCATTATGAGCTTTTTGAGTTTACTATTCAGATTGATTCTCGTAAATGAATGAATGAATGATTAGGTCAGTTTTCAGAACGGTGTTATTATATTTTCACATCATCAACGGTTAGTCATAATAATGATAATATCTTGTTCATGTGTGTCCTCCATAAACGACATCAAGATATGCTAACTTTTCTTCACTTGGTTTTCACAATACAATAGGAGTAAGCTCACTGACTGAGGCAGTGGGACTTCTGAACAGAATTATGATAGAGACTCTGACATTAACTTATCAGATAATGACGTTCGAGAGGGAGAGATTGATCTTGATCATGAGGTTGAGAGCTCAGGGGCCTGATTTACTAACTGTGCTCAGAAAAGGTTCTATTTTCGATCGTATTTTTGGTCGCATGCACACACGCACGCAATCGGAGATGATAATTGTCACCTGTACGAAACTGTCAAGCTTGTGCGCGTTTGGGGTCATTTGCATGATGAAATGCCCTCAGTTGTCCATATATGGTAGGGACAATCCCCTTATAAACACGCTACTGAATATTGTCCTCCAAACCGGCAACATGCAGAAAAAGGTGAAGAAGAGGAACTTTTCAGGCACTGAAGTAGAGGTTCTTGTCAGCGAAGCAGAGGACCACGAGCAACAATTGTTTGGGACGCTAAATTCAAGTATGTCTTCAAGAACCAAAACTGCAGCTTGAGAGAAGGTGGCAACAGCCATCAACGCTGTTGGGTCGGCCGAGAGATCGATGACAAAAAAAAAACAAAAAACAAATGTTCGACATCGAGATTGCTGCTATAAAGCGCGATGCAGCTCACAGGAGAGAAACATCTTTCACTGGAAGCGGACAGACAAACGTCAAAATAACAGCTATGGATGACCGCATCGCCAATATAATGGGCGACACGGCCTTAAGCGGCATTATGCCCGGGGGAAATAGCGCCACTTTCCAAGAGAACCATCAACCAGTTGCGTGGAAGGTAATGCTGAAGTGTTGCATCATCACTTGAGTTTAATTAGTGAATTCCAATGAAAACAAGAATGTGAGATGTTGTCCAAAAATCAGAATCTGAAGCCGGTCCTGTCCGCATGGAAGAGCCATAGGCAGTGGAGGAGCCCTTGGACTTTGAGGATCTGGAGCAGCCAGGGCCATCCAAAACCCATGTGGTTGGTCCTGGGGGGTTGAGGGTCGTCTGTGAGACTGCGGTGCAGATCCAACACCACATAGTCGGATCCATCAACGACATCAAGGATAAACTAATAAAGATTGGCAGCACTCTGCAGCGAATTAGTGACTCGCCGGGGGCGGAGGGGGGCTTTGGGTGGCTGCGGGCCCCCTCATAGCCCCCCTAAGTTCCGCCCACGGTCGTACATCATGGCTCAGATCCATCAGTACATGTTTTAGGAGGCGATACCTGCTGAGGAGGAACTCCTCTGCAAACACATCTGCGCGGTCTCTGAAAACGCACTCCCTGCGTAGGGCACGATGCTCTAAATCTTCAGGCAGTGCCAGCCAGGCCATGGTGCTTTTAAAGTCTTTTCAGCGGGTTCTGTCACAGCTGCTTTTTATAGCTTGTCACACCAATTACTCAACACATCTGCTACTAATTGAGAATGTTCTTGAGAATGTTGTTCCTTCCTTCCTTCCTTCCTCCCTTCCTTCATTCATATATTTCAGTGGGGTCGGGAACGTATGGCTCGCAAGCCATACGTGGCTCTTTCGATGATTGCATCTGGCTCGCAGTCATTTGAGTCCCTGGCCTTGCTAATGCGCTGGCCCCTGCAGCCTCGCTCTTGGTTCTTCTCCACTCGCCATCTCTGTCGTCTGTCCGTGGGGATGACGATCCACGGGTGCTGGTGGGTTGAGGGAGCAGAGAAACTCGGTGGAAACGCTTCTCTTGCAAAGGAACCGATGATGAGTAGTTTGTGCTGGCTGTAGATGTTATTGGCCCAGCAGAATGTAGGGGTGGGCGGTACAAATAAGACATAATGTACATTCACGAGACAAAACACTGGAAGGAAGAACAAAGAACCGTTACATTTGTGCGTGCCGCTATGTTGCTCTTGTCGGTGAACACAAGACTTTCTCAACAAAATATCAACAAAACAAAGCACCAGAACGAAGAACACTGGTCCACTTTGTTGCGCGCGCCGCCGTGTTGCTTTCGTTGGTAAAAGATAACATACACTCACAAAAATTTGACAAAACAAAACAACGGAACGAAGAACACCTGGCTGCTGCGACTGTGCGCGCCGCCATCTTGTCCTCAAGGATATATCCTCCTGCACAAACCAGAGACAAATTCAGGTATCAGACTCAAGTCTAACTACAACACCTGGGGAGATTAAGACCTTCTTTTGAGTCTCAGTGAACATGGAACGCCTCAGCTACCCAAAAATCAAGATGTACTGGGGCTCAAAAACAACAGTGGTAATAGTTGCTGAGTCCATGACAAAGGATCGCTCTTTTGAGACAAGATGTTCCCTCAAAATCACCAGTGATCTTGATGTAACAGAAACAAATCCTGTTTTGGAGAGTTGGCCCCATTCTGAAGAAGATGCAACAAGGCTGCCTAATCCTCCCAAGGCCAGGAAAGGTTTCTATTAGGGATGTCCGATATTGGCTTTTTTGCCGATATCCGATGTGCCGATATTGTCCAACTCTCAATTTTCGGATAACAGTCGATACCGATAACAGCCAATACCGATACATACCGCCTCGCACAACTGACGCTTTGCAGTCATTGCAAATCGCAAGTTTAATGTCCGAAGGAGACACTTGAAAATAATTCCAAACCACCGACAAAACGTTGAAACCGAGCGAGCAAGTTTGTTACTGCAGCCATCCACGGTTGTTTATACGTTTCAAGACGCAGCTTGATGAGGTCATCATCTGTGCGCCGGTAAATGCTTCAGGAGCGCAAAGGCACTATTTCAGTGTAACGCAAGCATTATTTTATCGGTTTTAAAGCAAAAAAAAAAATCCGGGACCGATATTACATTTTTATGCTAAAATCGGGTCGATAATATCAGTGGGCCGATATTATCGGCCATCTCTAGTTTCTATTGATGAACAAATTGGTCCCTTTACTGGTAGATGTCCAGTCCGTCCGTTTGTCCTTGACAAGCCAAATCCAACCGGATTAGATGTACTTATTTTTGCCACTCCAACTGGAATTTTCATTTTGAAGTCTACCTAGGAAAGAAATCCGTTGGCAGAGACACAGGACTTGGAAAAGGAGCAAATGCAGTTTTTCGCGTGACTGAGTCCATTGTACTCACATGTACTTTGACAGGTATGATGATGATGATGATGATGACAACCCTGGTGGTGTTGATGATGATTCTCTGTAAACATGTGGCACTTATAGAACTCTTTGTATCCATGTCTGTCTGTCTGTCTAGATCAGGAGTCGGCAACCCAAAATGTTGAAAAAAAAAAAAAAAGTCTGTAGCCGCAAAAAAATTAAAAGCCATATATAAGCCTCATTAATTAATTTGATATCTATTCTACCCATTTTTACAGCATTGGAAAACGTCAAGAATATTTGTGTAATATTTGTCCTCCCAGAAAAAACACACTATAAGTAAGGGATAATGAACGTGTCGGAGGTCATTGTTGGCTGATAATCACCGAGAGGTGACCCCCTTCTCGACACGAAGCAGGGGGAGGCGGGTGGGGGGACACGTTGAAATGATTATCAAGCAATTGACCGATGACAAGGACATTATCCCACTTCTTACACGGCATAAAACATTAATGAAAAAACAGTAGACAGAAATAGTGTATAACAAGGCTGCTTTCATTTTTCTGCAATAGTGTAGGCTACTTTCGTCCGCACAAGAAAATAGTGCCGTTGCGGCTACAGGTGTTCTGCTGTCTGTAAATCATCACAAGGACTCATTGGCCTACTTAGAGTCAGTACTGACATTAAACTCAATATTTCCATTACAGGTCGAATTGGACAAGGCAAATGGGACATCTTTGGGAACATTAAAGTTAACGCCTCTGTCATTTCCACTGACGCGTGTCCGTTGACGCACACGAATCATACTTACCCACGCATCGAAAGTTTCATACTTCCCAAATATGTTGAAAATAATTTTACAATTGTCTATGTGAAGAAGCATAATGCGGGCAACAATACGTATGTGCGGTTGTCATGAGCTCTGTCTCTGCCTGGTAACAATCACTGATTGATTCTAATTAACCGCTCCGTCTGATCACCTTCACCTGCTCTGCTCTCGTTACCAGCCATCTGCCACGCATTTCCTGTCTGCCAGTATTTAAAGCCCTGTGTTTCAGCCCCTCCTTGTTGGATCGTCTGCAAAGCTTACGTCGATAACCTGTTTGCCTGCGCACCACTCCGACTCCCACCTGAACCTGGACCTGCCTGATTCCTCTCCCACTTGAACCCGGACCTGCCTGATTCCTGCCTGCTTTCCGCCTGGACTCCCAGCCGTTTGGCGAGTAGCCTGACCTGTTCAATAAACTGGTGAAACGTGACGCAATTGTGGTCCTCGTCTGTCTGAATCGTGACAGCGGTAGCGTGGATTGATATGAGTTCAGCAGGTTCCACTTTGATTTCACAGTGGTCTAATATTGATAGTGGAGCAGTCATTATACAAAAATAATGACCTCTCACGTGACCAACAACGGCCAATCCGAATCCTGCATCCACCCAAGCCGAGTAATAAAAAAAATGTTGATGTTCCTGAACATTTTTGAAAATGCTCCAGGGAGCCACTTGGGCGGCGCTTAAGAGTCGCATGCGGCTCCAGAGGTGCGGGTTGCCAATCCCTGGTCTAGGTACTTCACCTTGATCAAAGTATTGAATACATTGCTGGAGAAGGGCCTGCATGCAAGTGGAACGCTGATGAAAAATAGACCCCTATTGATATGTAACATTACATCTGATGAAGGGTAGCTGAAACAAGGGAGAGGATCCTCCATAATAGTGACAGGGAAGACTCCTGAGCTGGCTGTGACAAAATCGGATGACAACAAACCAGTGCTCATGGCGTCCACAATGCATAGAATAGAGTCCGAGGATACCCAGACCAGATGGTCACAGAAAGACAAACTAAACTAAATGCCCAGGCACAGTCAGGCCAAACCAATCTAGCTGAGTCAGATGTGTCCAGTGATGATGAAGAGAAAGATGCCCCAGCAAGATAAGGAGGTGAGAAAGTATAGAACTATCCATTTGTCACAGATAATGGACACCTCTAGGTCCAGAGCAGAAGGGTAAACTGGAAAAACCTACATCAAGTGCATCAAGTGCAATATGTACCTCTGCATCTCCAAGAGGAAGAGCTGCTTTATTGAGTACCACAAAACCAAAACCAACCAACCCAACCTGACTCAACTACATAACTAATCAGCAAGTTCTTGATTAGTTGAATAAAGTGTCTGGAGATGTGAACCTCTGGCTTAAAGGATGTGGCCATTTCACTTACCTTACTGTTGCATTACTCTATTATGTTACTTTACAACATTACTTTGGCTAAGTATCAGCTCTCTCTCAGGGAGTATTCTTTGCCCCAAAAACTAAGGTTCAAAAGAGTTCAGTTATAAATGTACAACCCTTAAGGTGGTCAGAGCTCAGAGATAAATGTACAACTCTAAATGTGCTTATATGTTCATATTTGCCATAAGAGAGTCTAAATGTCCCAATCAACAAGTTTCGACAATTAGTGTAGTAATGTTTTTTCACCCAAAAGTCTTATGTGGTGTAAAAAAAGAAAAGACATTCACAATTTGTCTTCTCGGGCTCTCAGGAAATGTCCAGAATTGTTTGAAATGGTCTGTAATTGTTTGACACAGCTTATTCGGGAGGCCAGAGAGAACAAGGGTAACCTACTACTGCTCAGGCTTGACCTGGCAAATGCATCTGGCTCCATTCCACACAAGCTCGTCCAGCTCAGGTGGAGATGCACATCATCACAGGGTGTACTACCTCTGTGACAATGTTCTCACTAGCCATGTACATGCTCACTAAATCTGATGAGCCAGAGTGCAGAGGGCAACCACCCATCAGGGCATTCATGTATGACCTCACAGTCACAACAGAATAAGTCCCAGGCTGCCATTGGATTCTAAAGGGACTAAAGCTGTTGGGGTGGGCCAGGATGCGTTTCAAACCCACCAAATCAAGATCAATGGTGCTGACGAAATAGAGGGTGGAAGACAAGATCCTGTTTACTATCATAGGCACAGCCATTCCAACTATCTCAGAAAAGGCTGTCAACAGCTTAGGCGAGATTTTTGACTGTTTTCCGAGAGACACAACAACTATCCAGTCAACATCCACTGAGTTGGATGGCTGACTGAAATCCGTGGACATGTCAGGCCTACCTGGGAAATTTAAAGCCTGGGTTTACCAGCACGGCCTTCTTCCAAGAATCCTGTGGCCCCTCCTTGTCTACTCCGTCCCCATCTCGACAATTGTGATCTTGGAGAGGAAGGTCACCAACTACCTTCGGAGTTAGCTTGGACTTACCGAAGAGCCTGAACAGCATTGCTCTCTACAGTAACAGCAATAAACTGCAACTGCCCTTCAAATCCTTGGAGGAGGAGTTCAAGGTCACCAGAGCCAGAGAAATGGTTCAGTACAGGGACTCAATTGATCCAAAGGTGGCCAAGGCAAGGATCCAATTGAGGACTGGCAGGAAATGGAGGGCAGAGGAAGTGGTTGAATAGGTGTAGTAGTGGTGATCACCATTAGTGGCTACGGACACCCCTATATGGAAGGTGGGTTAGACTGAACCCCGGTCTGAACAACTTATCTCCGCGTGGAGTGGGTTGAGCGGGGGCACTGCACCTGTCGCCAGATCAAGGGGGTGAATAGATGTGGGATTGTAATGGGTTTTTTTAGGGATGTCCGATTCTGGCTTTTTTGCCGATATCCGATATGCCGATATTGTCCAACTCTCAATCCACCGATGCCGATATCAGCCATTACCGATATGTGCGCCAGTAAACGCTTCAGGAGCGCAAAGGCACCATTTCAGTGTAACGCAAGCATTATTGAATTTTTATCGGTTTTTATTTTATCGATTTTAAAGCCAAAAAATCAGATTCCGATATTACATTTTCATACCAATATCGGGCCGATGATATCTTTGGGCCGATATTTTCGGACATCCCTATTTTTTTTTGTAATTCTTGGGCTGTTCTTGAGGGTGGGTACATCTCCAATAACTAGATGTAAAGAGAAGTAGGTGACAAAAGCGAATGGTTCGTAATTGGGGATGTGATGGTTGGTGTTCCTGGAGTGTTGCCACTCACCCCGCAGTGGTTTGCGTCTGTTTCCCCATTCCCACTTAGTTCAAGCTGGGACTGGGAAAGACCAGTACGTACATTTTACGAGTTCTGTTAATCAATGTTTACAATGCATGCTGTTGACCACAACAAAGTGTATATAATGTGTTTATAAGATATTAATAATGTATGTACAATTTTGACACTTTAAAGCAATATTGTGCGGGTTGTATTGGCCGTAAGACGGGATGGTGGTTATACCCCTTGCACCATGGAAATGGCAGCATTGTTTGTGTGTCTCACAATAGAGGGTTTTTGTGCGTCACCATCGGACGGTGTGTGTTCTGTCTTTTCAGGTAAGTTCACTGTCACAAATGTGTTCTGTATATACTGTAATTGCTATTGTCTTGTTTCCATGTAATATTGACGGTATACTGTCCAGACAAAGACGTTTGGAGTTCAAGCTGGCACTGAGAAAGACAGAGTGTATAGAGGGTCTTAGTGCGTCATCATCGGGCTGTGTGTGTTCTGTCTTTTCAGTAAAGAATCAATCATGAAATGAGCATGTGTCCTGTTTGGTTAACTTTAACACTCCCAGTTCACCCAGGGGTTACATAGGCAGATGCAAGGCTCCGTCACAGGTGCTTGGTTGGAGTGGCCGAGCTGGGCTAGGATCTTTTCCATCTCCCCAACTGAACACCAAGGGGAAGGGAGGGTGACGTCTTGTTTAGGACGAGGTGAGAGCAATAGTGGAGAAGACAAGAACCTGCAAGGGTGTGGGAATGAAGCAACAGGGAGCTTGGACAACGTGGGAGAATGCAGTTGAGAGGAAAGTGACCTGGGCAGAGCTTTGGAAAGCTGAGCCTTAAAGCATCAAATTCCTCATCCAGGCAGTTTGTGATGTGCTCCCAAGCCCATCATATCTTACATATGGGGCATAGCAGGGACACAAAGCAGGGCCTATGTCAGAGTTGGGGACAAACCTACCCCTGCCAGAAAAACATCATCTGCAGGCATTCTGACATCTGCAAGGGACAGGTAGCTGTTGGTGGACCTTGAAAGACTGAAGTTCCCCTGTCATACTGCAGCTACCACCCTGCGACCAGACATTGTCCTTGTGTCTGAGACCACCAAAGAAGAAGTACTGCTGGAGCTGACAGTCCCGTGGAAAGAATGCTTGGAAGAAGCCTTTGAGAGGAAGCTCTCCAAGTCTGCAGGACTGGTCAGCGACTGCCAGCGAGCTGGCTGGAGAGCAAGGTGTTTCCGTGTGGAGGTCGGATGCAGAGGATTTGCAGCCCCTTCCTTGGCCAGAGCCTCAGGTAGTTTAGGAATCGATGGCGAGAGGAGGAGGAGAGCCATCCGCAATACCACTGCAGCGGCAGAAAGGGTCTCAAGATGGTGGTGGCTCAAAAGAGGAGATCCATGAAGTCATGGTAGCTAGCTAGCCATCTGGACACAAGCCGAGATTTGATCAACCCCGGCTGGGTCACCTGGAGGAGGGTGTATGATAGTTGTGAGACCCGAAACGCCCAATGAATCCAGAAACATCACTGTTGATGTGTCCAGACTTGGCATCAGTAGATGCACTGCATGTACAGTCGTCCCTCAATAGCCTCTCACCTCTCGAGGCCTTGCTGTTTCATGGATTTTTTTACTGTAAGTTTGCATGCTTTTTTTTTACAGCCTACAGTATGAACGCCCATTGTGTTCGGCGTCTTGATTAGCTAAGGGAGAACCGCACATGTGTTCTGCGTCCTGTTTGGCTAAGGGAGTACAGAATGCGTTCAGCTAGTCAGATTTACATAATGTTCGATCGCCAGCAATGTGACTCTGAAGTGCTGCACTGTACGTTTGCAAGTTTGCTACCCGGAAAAAAAACACAAGGTCGATGAAACGAACTGCAAGGAAAAAGGCACCTGCGGTCGCACCCAACAAAAACCTTATAATATGCTTTTTCTGGGAGGACAAATATGACACAAATATTCTTGATTTTTTACAACGCTGTAAAAATGTGTAGAATGAATATTAAATTCATGAATAAGGCTTAAATAAGGCTTTTGATTTTTTTGCTGCTCCAGACTGATTTATTTTTAAATTTTTGGTCCAGTTTGGCTCTTTCAACATTTTGGGTTGCCTGCCCCTGGGTTAGGGGTTTTACGACCTTACATCATGTATAATAATTGTAAAAAATAAAGCTGATTACTTTGCGGATTCCGTCTATTGCTGTTACGGCTTCTCCTCCACACTCTGCCCCTCCTCCCCCGCCTTCCTCCCACAGACTCACAGCTCGTGCTCAGCGTGCTCTCAGGCGCACCTGAGTTGAGTTGCCACTAACTAATTGTTGTTTGCTGACTGGCAGTTTGGCAGAGGGTGATTGGTGGATCTCCTCATCTCCCCGATTACTTAAACCTGGCTCTTCAGACCTTCGGCGCCAGATCTTCCCAAAGAGACACCTGGCAAGTATCGAGTCTTTGATGTACACATATTGCTGTCCGTATATGTGCTCCATCTCCCTTGTCTCAAGATTTTTTCTCCAGACTAACCTGCTTTTCCCTGCCTCCGCCGACACCCCACTCGCACTCCGGTCTGCTAGCCCACTGACGAAGCCCTGGTCCACCACCTCCTCCTGCCGAGCCACCCGAGCCTCAAACTGCCTTCTCCTTCTCCCCGAAACAGCAATAAAATTCCCTCTTGGGTATTTTTCCGACTCCTGCCTGTCCGTGTTGCGCTCCTGAGTCCTTTCGGTGCCGAGCCCTAACAGTTGACTAAATTTTAGTTATACTTATGCTATACATGGTATTTCAGCATTTGCTCTTTGTGAATTAGACAGACAAACCAGTTGCTTCAGTGACAATTGCCAGTAACAACTGGCCTGCAGGGATAGACTACTACTAGATATGACTGTTGTAGTTAACTCTTATGATGCACCGAGCACCAAAACATCGTAGGTGTTACCACCCCCATTTAGATGATGTCATCATGGTGGAACAGGTGGCATAGCAGAGAAGCTGCTACTTTCATCAAAACCTATTACAACGCCTCTTCTTTTTCATGTCCTTTAATACGTTCAACAGTGGTTCTGCAACAGATCTGCGTCTTTCATACGCTATTGATAAACATTTAAGCGTGTAGCCATAATCAGCACAAACTGTTCTTGTTCGTTGCTAATATCGACCGTCAGGCAGGTAGCTAACGTACACATTACCCGTATATTTTGTTGCTAGCCCACTTGCTGCTAAATTCCACCATTTGTACAAGACACCCATTTTATCCAGAGTAATTTATGACTTACCGCTATCTTGTTTTTTCTACTCCCCCTCTTCCTCTCTCTTTTTCCGTCTCTTGCTGCCTGGTAGAAAACTGCGCTTTATGGTGATAGTTTTTGTAATTCATGGCGAAGTTTTGTAATTTGCCGGCTGTAGGAGTCACCAACTTGGCTGGCTGCCAACAACTAGTGAAGGGGGG
>OMPJ01015083.1:0-10479 GCA_900312935.1 Carapus acus | reverse complement strand
GATGATATTGGAGACAAATACCCATGCAAAACATGTTAAAACAGCAAAACACTCTTTTTACATGGTGGAGGGGTGAAACTGAATATCATTGACTACCAAGGTAGATACTTGTGTTTGGTTGGTATGTGGGTTTCAAAACCATGTCATTTGTACATAAAATAATTTGAGAATGTCCCACTTAATCTACCAGTCACATAGACGGGTAAAATTCTGTTTGGTATCGGGAGAGTGACAACACATCGCCGATGAACTTGATGAGTAGTGAGTGTAATGTACTCAACAGTCTAGCATCATTACATAATGACATTCACACCCACCTCAATCTTTCTGCGAGCTTCTACCACCGGTATGGTGTTGTGTCCTCTGTGGTCCTCGGCCACGCAGTCCTGGCAGACACAGCAAGCATCGGCGCAGCAGAAGACCTCCAGGGGCCACTTATGGGTCTCACAGGTCCGTCTTTCAATGTCCCTTAGCGGCTCCACCAGCCGGTGGATCTGAAATTTGGGGTTCTCCAGGTGAGGTCTCAGGTGGGCTTCGCAGTAAGACACCATGCAGGTGAGACAGGATTTGTGTGCCCGTCGGGGGGTATCAATGCAGGTGTCGCAGAGGACATCGTCGGCGCCCAAGGGCTCCTCTTCCACCTCCTCTTTCATCGCCATGTCCTTCTCACCTTGCATCTTTTCCTCCTTAATGTGCTCACCGGACTTCTGTTGCTTCTCAAGCTCCGGCGTATTGTCTGGTGACATCATGTCTTCTGTTGTCTCGCGGTCTTGACTTAACTCCTGTTTGTTCTTTACAGGAGTCCCGTTGGCGCTTGCTTCCTTGTCTGGTGTGCTCGCACACTTCACAGAGGTTTCAGTTTGATTATTCGGGCAAGTTTCGTCTCCGTCCAGGACTTCGTTGCAGGCAGCCTCAGCTGCCTGTGTGGCGGCGGTGTCTGCCATGACCGTCGGTCAGTGTCGTGTCCGCTGTGTGCGAACGCGAACAAGACGAGTCACGAAAGCGGCAAGGTAAGTTAAAAGACTACCACGCCTCGACTCACACAAGTCTCAGTCAAAGTCTTCCCCAAGTGCAGCTGTGGAACCGGATTGGTCGGGAAGAGGGAGTACGCCCATGATCACACACTGTCTCTGTCCTCTGGTGGGACAGCGAAATTGGAAATGCCTGTTATCAATTTCGTACATGCCCAGCAACTCACATATTGGCAGTATGAGCAAAGGAGCTAAATCTAGTTTTAGCTTACAGCAACATCCCCTGAGTAAAATCTGTTTTCATACACATTTCGTGTCAAAAGACAAAGGAAATGGACCTGTATGCAGCCACCGGCACCTGTTGGCTCACGTACTCCACCCTGGGGGACAGTACTGTCTGCCTCACCCTTTGCCTTTACACTGCGGTTTAATGTCCCATCAGCAAAACTAAATTTGTCACTTACAAACATTAAACTTTAATGATTAAAGGCATTAGCTAGACTGTGGAAAATCAGGGTAGATTTACGTTTCTGCAAATGCATTACTGGCGACATGCAGAGATGAGAGGCAACAGCAAGGACGTACGGTCGGTTTTTGAAAAGAAAAAAAAGATACATAAAATGAATAATTAATATTTGTCCACTGATTTTTATGGATGACAAATTTCGAACATTTTTAAAGGGAAATTTATAGGGGCGCAGAATTTGCACCCATCCTTTTAAGATGAGTGCGAATTCGCGAAACACAACTTGCGGCAGCAACGAGCCTCACTTCACCTCTAAATGCGCCATCCTTCACAACCTGTTTTTTTTCTTTATTTGTTATGATGACAGGTGAGGCTCTGCCTTACCTGACCTGCCTCCCCTGACTTCACGTCCCTGCATACTGCATACTTTGACCTTTGAACTGAGTCTTTAAGTGTTGCACGGACGATGGCATGACAAATACTCAGGATCCCATACGTGAATGCCACACGATGATTCCTACACTTTTAGGAACAGTAAAGCTGCTTTTGTTGTCATGTGATGTGAAAAACAAACCCTCACTGATTTGACAGCACAGCAAAGCCTACTAAAAAACAACAGTGCCCTCACGGCCAAATCCACTGATTAATGTGCAATGCACAGCAGTTAATGAATAAGAATAAATGTGGTCCTGATCTGACGCTGTGTAAATGCAGTATTAGCATGGCAAATGCAAATACTGATACTCACACACACACTTGCCTGTCTCTCGTGCAGCTGGATGTATCATTAAATAGCTGAGTCTCGCTAACTGGATTTTCATGACCATTAGGAATCAGGAATCTTTAATTGTCATTGTGGCAATTTACATGTACAATGAAATGCAATGAGTGAGTCGTGGTGCAGAAGGTACTAAAAGGGGGAAAAAAGATAAATCTATATACACAGGAAATATATACATGTTTTTTTAAGTTAAGTGTGTTTTTAAGTGTGTTAAATGTTTTTCCTCTTTGTACTGTAGTTAAAATGCAGAAGTGAATTGGGTCAAAGTCTTTGGGTAAATAGATTTTTTTTCTTCTTCTCTTTTTAGCTAATACACCTGGTTTGTATGTATCCCAGCTGTCATTTGGTAATGGTGGGGTATACCCTGGACAGGTGGACAGCACATCGCCTGCTGTTCCTGTTTTTGTTGTGCGGTAAACCTGAGGAAAGGTATTCAAGAGAACACGAAAACTACTCACAGAAAGGCTCCAGCCAGAAATCAAATCAGGTGCCTGATTAATATTAATACAAAATATGTCATTCAGACACAATAGGGAGATGAAATAGTGATAGTGTGGTATAACAATGCATAAATGCAACGGAATTATCAAAATCAGTATCAATATGCACATCATTTCTGATTGGGCTGTACCAACTCCCTGAGGGGATCATTGAGTTTTCAGCGTTATCGATAATGATAATCTCAACCAAAACTGTGGTGCCAAGGGAAGAAAGAGAGGAGAAGATGAGGAAGCGGATGTAGTTGAGATAATATCATGGAATTATTTACATCATTATTATTTACAGTACATCACATCTCATCATCACATCACATCACATCTGTCATGGACATTTGTAAAGATCCACCCAGCAGGTTTTGTATATTTCGCTGGATTTTCATCAACATCTGGGAAGTTTATGTTGGCTTTGATTGTAGTATTTTTTTAAATTTGGTTACTTTTTGCTATTGCTTTATCAAAGGGTATTTTTTTTTACTTATTGTTCACAATGAGTTAATCGTGGTAAACTTTGTGTTCAAGTGTTGCAGGGCACATAGTGAAAACAAGTGTTACTTGTTGGGACTGTGACTCAGTCTTCATGTACTTGTATGTATTTTGTATTCCCCTGTATATTGCACCCCACATTTCATGTTCTTTTTACATTTACTCTCACGTGTATTCTGTTACTGCACTGTGGATGATAGAGAAATGCAATTTCAACCCTCTACATGTCCGTACATATATAGGATCTGACAATAAAGTTGACTTAAACTTTGACTTTGAATTATATTCTTCACATTGTACTCACAGAGTCGCTGACAAGGTTGTGACATACTCGTCTTTAAATCCAGGTAAATCACCAGTCAGCTCCACTGAAGTCCCTCCCTTGCCTCCACCATGGTACAGCTCATTGATACTCATCAAGGCTATTAAGAGTGTTTCTGATTTTTTTCCTTTTTATTTTTGTTTCATTAAATGTCCTACTTGGGCAACATGTAATCAAAAAACAGGAGAGGATGTCATGGACAGAGCAATTTATTTTCTTGATCGAGGATTCCCCTTATTCCACATTTTTATGAAAATAATTTGTTTTCATTTTTGCAGATAGATAACTGCTTTGTTTTCTGACAGATGTTGAGCAATCTCAGCATTTATTGAAATGTCCATGCAGACCATGGGTACCTGTTGTGCTGTTTCTGGCTGCATCTTAACAACAAACAAACAAACAAACAAGCACAAAACTAACAAAAGACCTGTTATAAATGGTACGATATTCATTGCTTACCTACAAATGAGGAATCTGAGGGAATGAGGATGAAATATCTGAACGTGAAGCAGTCACACTGCATTTTCAAATCATCACCTTAAAAACACTTAAGGCCTACATATGCTCGTTTTGTTTGTTGATAAAAAGTCATTTGAGAGAAAAACCCAGCTTGCTGAGCCACGTCAAATCACTGAAACTGGGAGGTCGTATATTCACAGTGTTCTGAGAGCATCCGGCACAATTTGATGATGATGATTTTCTTCACAGTGTTATGACCACTAGAACCACCGTGTACAACTGCCGTGTTATCAACAGGTGTTGATAGCATGGGCAAATTAAACAAAATTAAACTGAACAAGCTGAAGAATCAGCCTTTGAGCCTTTCAGGATGTTCCTTGCTGTACAGTACCTCCAGAAGCTGCAGTGTCAATGAAATAGCTGACTACGTGGCATTTGGTACCTGCAGCCACTTGTAGTGGTCCAGCTCCCATTCTTCAATAGCGGAAGACAAAGTTTTAAAGATGTTAAAGATTGTTGTTGAGCTTTGCCAGTTCACATGTGTAATTTCCCGTGTACTTTCAGGGAGGATTTGCCCATATTTACATATCTTCACATTTTGGCAAACACAAGTTTTTGTGTGGTATTTTCAATATTATAATAATGATGTGTTGTCATTGTAGAAGTAGTGATGCAGTAGTCACTTTCAGGTTCAGCGGTAGACCACAGGTTTCTTTCCCCATTTTTTCAAAGTGCAAAGGCAGCCGATCAGATGTGAAATTAGCAGATATGTAAAGCAGATGCAACAGTAGTGCTCAGAGACAAAGCCACCATGTTACTTTGCAATAATAATAATTCACAGTTGTGGTGCCACATCATTGTAGAATTAGGATTACCACTATAAAGCCTGATAATCTATTGCAAATAGCCCTGTAGGTGTTCAGAGATATTTATCAAGACTTTGGGGAGTAAATACACAGCAATGAGTGGATAAACATTTTATCCTGTAAATACAAATTTGCGATTAATGATCATTTATAAACTTGTGTCTGTAGCTGCAACTCCCTGTAATAGGTCACGCAAAAAAACATCAATTCACACCTGCTGCACATTCATTTATTTAGTAATTGAACACAGGTTATGATGAGATGGAATGAATAATGAAATATGCTGCATTCACATTACAGGCATGATTACTTGTTTTGGTAGTTTTGTGTACTTAAATGTACACACAGTTCTTTTGACATGTAAGTGCAGTTAAATGATTGTTTTCAATTTGCTTTGTTTTACGTTTGTTCATATCATTTTGGTCGATGATTATCTTTTGATAAAGACTAAAAGTGGACACTCTTAATCGTTTTATTATTATTTATCAATGTAAATAATTTAGATTGCAGTGATCACACACAAATCAGAAATCCCTCCCACTGTGTTGCAGTGAATGCAGTGTTGAATGAGTTGTAGTTATGTTATAGCTAATAATTAAATCCATACAGAGAGTGTCACAAGCCATTTTTGTTCAAACGTATTGGTTGTGGCATAGTGCAGAGGTTCAAAGCCTTGACTTTATGTAGATTAAATCCAAGCCTTCTCCTAACATTGCACCCTTGGTTCACTTGATCATGGTGGTAGGGATCAAGATAAGTCCACCAACTTCAATGCACCTGGACTTCATTTCAAAAACTGAGTTCACAGTTCTTTTTCATGTGATAGAGCTTTTCCAGGCATTTGACCTCATCAAATTAGTTGCGAGAGGTTTCAAGGACTCTGAAAGGGCATTGCAAGGGTGGATTTTGGTTTAAGTTTGGGTCACAATCTTATCTTAATCCAACACACGAAAAAGAAACTCAAGATAGAAAAAAAAATTCATTCATTTTTGTTCCACGACCACTTTGCAAACTTTCCTCACTGAATACCCACTAGATCTGTGATGGGAGGGGCAAACACCATGAGTTCCTTGTATCTGTCAAAGAACAGTTTCAGTCGAGAAAAGTAACCGTCCTCCTTATATGGAAGCTCATTCTCAGTCAGATACTTGGACACAAGTGGTTTCACCTGTTGGCATGAGAACAAGCACATAAGTTTTGGTGTGAATACTGAAATGTAAGTACAACGTACTGAACATGCTAAAATAATCTAATCCCATGCTACAAATTTAGTCATTGTGTAGGAAACACGTAAATGAACTATCGACATGAGAAAACATGAGAAAAAAAAAAAAGTACCGGTACATCTCAAGTATGTGAAGGTGTTTGTAATAAAGTTGATATGCAGGTGGTTTGAAAAGGTCAGCTCAAATTCTTGTTTTCATCATTTGAAACTGTAGAGATTTATGTGACAACCATCAAAATAATATGAAATTGAATTGAATTAAATTGAATAGGAAAAGAGAAACTCTCCATTCTTATTTTTTACTTTGTTTTGCAGACTCGTTATTATACTTATACAGTAATCCCTCGCTATATTGCGGTTCACCTATTGCAGCCAATGTCCATCTTGACCTCATATGAATATATAATGTCATGTAATAGTGCGGTTTCCTTGGTAAACCTCGGGTTACTGTGGCCGATTGAAATTTAGATTTTCATAAAGTTCGATTGTATCTGTTGGTGGCAAATGTATGTAATTTTATGATTAAAAAGACAGTACTGTCGTCAACTTAAGACATTATAAGAAATACAAAAAAATACCAGCAGCATTGCCGTTAGCATCCCATGCAGTTCAGCTCACTCTCACAGCACACAGCTGCAGTATCTTCATTTGTGTTGTCTAATGGTATTTACCGATAGTTTTTTTGTGTTACATTGTGACTTTATTTAGAACCCTATGATACTGCTTGTGGCCGTTTCTGCATCACAGATTGTCACCTATCACAGGTTGATCTGATTACACAATTCAATTGCTGTAATGACAATAAAAGATTCCTGATTCCTGATCAGGGATGACTCTAATGTTAAATTGTCCCCTTGGTGATTTCCTCCTCTTCTCATAGCCGTCTGTCATTTTCAGAGAAAAACGATTCTCAACTGAAACATCTAACCCCGCCGACGACGGGCATGTAGTTTTTGCTGGATTGTACAGATGGTTTGTTGCCTACCTTTAAACACATATGATCGGACAGAAATGGGAAGAGATGATGCTCAACATGGCAGCTGATGAGAGAGTGGCCAAATGTCCAGTCCAGCAGAGGGGATCGTGGCAGGTTTAGAACCCCATGGGTCATTTGGTAGATCCTTTTTGGCCGGCTTGTGGTAGAGAACATGGGTTGGCCAATGTGCTGTGAAGAAGACAACATCCATGAAGATTGCATTTAAACTTAACTACAGCAGTATTGTGTTGAAAGAAGGCACATCACATTATGTGACATCAAGATATCTTCAGAAGCATCTTAGGTTGATGAACCTGACAACTGTGAGCAGAAAGTGACCCACAAACATCATCTCCCACAATGCCCTATGGATCATGTTACAGGCAAAGTTATGGCAGGTGTTCCCTGACCGAACACACACTTTTTAAAATGTCAATTGAAAAAAAAAGAAACAACTGTTCTGAGAACCCCCTCCTTAAAGAACTCTCAAAGAGCTCTATCTCATACTGTCCTTTTTTGCGTCTGCACATATTCCTACCTCTGTACACATGTCTACACACTTGTTTATTCCTTTTGCACATGTTTTTTTCTTGTATCAGACATGAATTTATTTATTGATTTATTGCTACTGTTTTCTTTTCCTCATGGCATCTGGGTGGGCAGGGTGGCAAATTAAGAGTTTCATTGTGCAGGGAAACTTGTTTCTTTACTGCATGCAGGAAAACAAAGCTCTGAATCCTGAAATACCAACATGGGCCAAGTGAAAGTCCAGGCTGATTAGAAACAAATTACAAAGATATATGTACTAATAACAGGGTAAAGACACAACATATTTTTTAAATCTATGCAAATGCAATATTTGCATGTTAAATGAGTAATAAATAGTCTATATGAAATATTCCTTAAAAAGTTGTTACATTTTACATTAGATAAAATTTACACCTCCTATGAAATTGCCCTTTACAGCCGGCCCCTTGATTGCAACCACAATGCTGATATGGCCCTTAGTGAAAATGAGACACTCCTGGTCTAGATCCTTCCCGCCCCAGTCTGTCTCATATTCTACTCCTTGCTTACCCTTCACTTAATTGGAGTCAATGGGTAGCATCCCTTAATTCTTTGAGCTGACAGAAAGCACAACCGACTAAGTCAACATCTGCACCCTCTCCTAATGGAAGATGCAACCGAAATAGCAAAAAGCACTCAGTAGGTTTTTTGAAATGGGAATGTTTTTTTGGAAGCGTTGCTTGATGTTTGTATAGTATTTCGAGTTTGCTCACCTGAAAAACATTGACATGGATGTAGGGCAAACTGTACAATGCCCTGCATGTGAACATGCACAACAGAGCAGTGAGAGGTGACTGGAACGCTGAGATGTTAATCAGTAGCCAGTACTGGGAATAAAGACCGAGTGCTATCATCAGCACTGTCCGAACAGCCACAGTCATGGAATGTTCTCTAAGCTGAGCTGCAAAAGAAAAAAACACAGACTGACATCACTGTGAGAAAACATTTACACCCACCTGATACCGACGATCTGACACGTCTATGTGAAGAGCAGCAGATAGTTTCAACCACATTTGAACAAAACACTGTTTCAAATAGGGTTTTAGCAAAATGCATGTTGAGGCATTATTTATGAAGTGACATTAAGGGTTGAAATATGCACAGATACTGTACATGACTCTCAAGATGACAAGATCAACAGAGTGTAATGTGTAGGATGAAGGAGAAAAATAACACAAGGTCAAAATGTTTAACAAAATCACTGTTTCTTACCTAATGCAAAAAGAGGAGTGATGATAGGAAAAGCCAGAGGAGCGATGAATAAATAAACTGTGCGAGACAGGAACGGAGCCTTCCACACGCTGGAGTCCCCGAGGCCAATTACGTTTGTGTGGGCGTGGTGCATCTTAATGTGGCCCTGAATACCAATCTGAGATGAAAATGCGCCGCATGTCTAGCAACATAATTGGAGATAATAAATTGGAGACATCATTAATAACCAAATAAACGACTGCACGCTCATCGCATTCTGTTCATAAAACTAGATGTGCCTAATTTCTCCACTTCCCAATTCTGATCATCCTGTTAGTTCTTACATGTATTGCCAAAGTCTCTTTGCAATCACAATATCTCAAATATTCCTGAAGAATTCCTGAAAATGTGAAGCTAAGTCCACACACTTCAACAGCTAATCATGATGCAACACATGTCAGTCGTGAATCCATAAAATGTTTACAATCTTGATTGAAGCATGCTTTTTTGTGTCTTCTTCTCTGAGTTTAAACTTGAAACCACTGTGCGTGCAAGCAATGGATTTACATTTTAGCATGTATAGCACAGGCCAGATTTTAATTTATTGCTCTTTTTCTTATGAAAGTAGGGACTGTCAGGATCACAATGGCATACAGTGCCATTATGAGTGCTGTTGTGTAGTTGCATCTGTCTAGATTATGGCTGCATCTGGGTTAATTGAAATTCATTTCTAATGTAACATGACATAACACAACATACAGCATAACATAACACAAAATAACACAACACAACGCAACACAACATAACTTAACATGACATTTAAAAAAAATGTGTATGCACTCTCTTGAGGCATTAGTATGTTACTCCCTGTTCGCAGTGACATCTGCTGAGGTTCATGGCAGATGAGGCACCAACTTCATCACAATCAAATTTTAATCCTACAATGTAGCTCATTCACCATTTTACTGGCAGCAGTTAATGGGCTATGTTTGAAAATAACTTTCTGTGCAAATCACTGGGTAAATATGACCATTCAATTAGTTTGTTCATCTTACACCTATTTCTTTGCATCATGACAGGTGAGACAGGTCCTCTCCTGCGTCCCCTCATAGTACGTCACTGCTATTGACACGATCTCTTTCATTCAGTCAGAAGTAATCGCAATTACTTGTAATCACTCAAGTTCAGATTTTATGGAATCCCTGCAGCAGTTATTGCAACAGATGTGAATGACCTAACTTCTAATCAAACATCACTTTGACACCATTGATAAGTTAAGACATGATAAGATTTTGCCTGACAAAGAGGAAGATCAGACACGCGTGGAAGGGCTGACCTCAATAAAGAAGACAGCCCAGAATTTTCCCCAAGCCTTGGATTCGCACAACAAACCATGGCTTGCCAGATGAGTTCCTTTAAAGGTGATTGTAGCATGAGCAACACTCATCAAGAGCATCCCCAAAGAAAACGTCAACATGTCAGATGAGCCTAGGAACAGGAAGGCTGAAAAAGCAACAAAAGGGACAAACGTCATAAGTGCAACACTGAGATCACTAGATCTATCTATCTATCTATCTATCTATCTATCTATCTATCTATCTATCTATCTATCTATCTATCTATCTATCTATCTATCTATCTATCTATCTATCTATCTATCTATCTATCTATA
>OMPJ01015082.1:87513-102883 GCA_900312935.1 Carapus acus | reverse complement strand
TTAAAAAAAAAGCAAAAAAATTGCACAATCAGGCGCACACACTGGCATTTGCTCCATCAGGGATCAATGCGCCGAAGTTTTAAATTAAAAAATTAAAAATGAGTAGCGTTGAATGGAGACAACTTAGCAGTTGAGCCTCACAGCAGCAGCAGGTTTTTGTTTTCCGCTGTGAGCCTCTGGTGAGGTTTCGGGAGAGAAACCCAAACCCATGTCAGCTGTGGGCCCGGAGCACACGTGCATAACGCTCTGCACACACAAACTTACTGTCCGTGTGTGTCTGCCGTGTCCTTGCCATGTGCAGACGTCTTTGCTTTGTGCCGACATCAATAATGCATAGACGCTGCTTCTGCAGGGGCCTTATGTAAGGCTGAGGCAGGCCAGAGAGCCACCAAGACCCACCAAGACTCCCACACACTCCTACACACACACACACATACACACACACACCACCTAAATTATCTCTCCTCTGTAGGTGTGGCTGTTATGGAGTGAAAATATAGTACAAGGCTATGGTCTAGTGGCGGCGAGTGTGTGCTGGTGTGTATAGTGTGTGTGCGCGTCCTGAGAAACATCACAAGTTCCTCAGAGGTCAGAGGTCGTCGATATTTAATAACAACATTTATCTTCTCTCCATTAACAGCGGCTGGCACGCTGCAGCTGTTGCAACTGTCAACCTGTCTAGTTTCTACTCATAAAAAATGGTGTGTGCAAGTGTGTGTGTGTGTGTGTGTGTGTGTGTGTGACAGGAGTGCTGTCGCTGCTTTTGCTCTCGCTGGATGTGTGTGAAAGATTCAGACTGTCTGAAAGCTTGGCTAAGACGCCAGTGTGTCCTCCTTCCTCGTCTCTGAGCGCGGCGCGATAAGTAGACGCCCTCTCCCTCGGCGAGGTGGGGGCCGAGGAGGAGCGAGGGAAGAAAGAGGAGGGGAGAAAGAGGGAGAGATGGAGGGAGAGAGAGAGAAAGAAAGAAAGAAAGAAAGAGAGAGGCGGGAGAGAGAGAGAGAGAGAATGGAGGATTTGAGGAGGGAATAGAAAGGAGGAGAAAGACAGGAGAGAGGAAGGGAGAGACAGAGAGGGAGGAAGGGGGGGACGGTGGTAGAGGTCCAGACGGCCTGAGGCCCTTTCATCCTGCTGCCCTTATCTCCCCGTCCAAAATCCCCCCTGCTTCCAGAAAGCAATTTAGAAGCTCAGGACAGAGAAGCAGACAGAGAGACAGAGAGAGCGAGAGAGAGAGAGAGAGAGAGAGAGGGAGAGAGAGAGGGAGAGAGAGAGCAAAAAAGAAGCGGTAAGGAGAGGACAAAAAGTGAGGGAGAGAGAGGTGGGAGGAGAGTGACACGGGAGCGAAAGACGGAGAAAGAAAGAGAGGGAGAGAGAGAAGTGAGGTAGGGGGACAGACGGATGGAGGGATAGAGGGAAAACAAGTGAGAGACAGGTGGACGGAGGGAGCGAGGGGGAAAAGAGAGCGAGGGAGAGAGGGCTGGAAGGACAGACAAGTCCAGAGAGAAGGACGGGAAGAAGGAGAGAGAGAGGGAGAGAGAGAGGGAAGGGGAAGGAGACGGGGAGAGGGGGAGATGAGGAGAGAGAGAGAGAGAGAGAGAGAGAGAGAGAGAGAGAGAGAGGGAGATGGAGAGAGAGAGGGGAAGAGAGAGAGAGAGAGAAAGAGAGAGAGAGAGAGCTAAAGAGGGAGAGAGAGCGTGGCGGGGCAGCAGCAGTTTTACGACTATTGGGTGATCAAACTCGCTTCAGTGCCAAAGAAAATGCTTCGAAATGAACATTAAATCTTCATTACGGTCACAATAAATGAAGAAAATCTTTGAATTGACAACTCAAAAAGCCACTTGAGACTCTAAACATCTGCTGATGCCTGACAGAAATCAAAAACAGCAACATAACGACAGCCACGCCGGAACGTAGGCGACCTTTGACCTCCAACCCTCAGGCCGTCTTCACCTGCAGCTCTGTGAGCAGCTTCAGTCCTCCAGCAGGTGCTCACGTTATGAATACATAAAGAGGGGTGGAAAAAAGGTGGGGGCACGTGTGAGTGTGTGTGTGTGTGTGTGTGTATTGTTGTTATTGAACAAATAGCGTAGTGGTGCTGCTGTGTAAATAAATGCGCTGTCACAGATAATTAGCAGCTCGCTGTGCTGAAGAAGAATAAACACCAGAATCACTCGGGGTAATAATTGCATATTGGATTAGAAGGCCGTGCAGACGCTCGGCGCTCGGCTACTACTTCTCGCTCGCCGATGGACAGGGCCAGCACGCGAACGCGGGAGGCCTCCTCGCCTCGTGTGTGTGTCCCGGGGAATCGCTCTCCGCCGCGACACGCGTCTGACGCGGCGCTCCACCTCGCCCAGCGGAAACCCGACGCCAAGGATCGGGTTTGATGTTTCTGTTTTGCCACAAAGCGATCAATCGTGACCCGGGCGATTAAATATTGAGGCGCCTTAAATGGCCACGCTGGCTTTTTTTTTATTGCTCCTGTTTCTCACGTCTCACCGTCCCCCGTCTCGCTCTTCCTCCCTCCCTCTGTGTCAGGTGGCACCAGGGATTTCCTGCTTATTTCAGGGGGAACGGGAAGCCGTGGCCGTGGCTGGGCTCAGGGAAAAGTGAGAGGATTTAGGGGGAGTATTTTGGGACTCAACCTTGCCGGAAAATTGAAAAACACACCAACCTGTGTCCCTCTCAGGAGGCTGCCAGCTGGTTTCAGGCCTCCCAGTCAATGAGATGTGATTTCCCGCAGGAGGCTGGGATTACACGGGCAGGCGGGCAGGCAGGCTGACGTCACTTTATAATCTACAATCTTTGTCGTGCCGCTCACAGCCGCAATTCCCTTGAGCAGGTCAGTCCAGGTCTAAGGGGGGGAGAGGAAAACAAATTAATGAAAAAAATAATATTCAACGTTTGAGCCGATTCCAACCTGGCATCTCGCAGCTCGTGTGTATGACAGGGACAAGAGGCTCAGTCAAGCCTGGAGGTGTTTCAGATATGAGGATATGACTTATAAATCCAGTCCGCTGCGATGCTGAGAAACGTGTGGTTGACTCCATACCAGGTGATATAAGTGAGAGTGATGCAGAGCGTAGCCGCTTGCTTCAGCTTGCTGATTCATCATCTGTCAGTCATCTTGCATAAAGCCTATGAACCTGATCAGCTGTCCAGCTGTCTGATTGTATTCCATCTCGCTAAGCTCAGCTCGCTTTGATCAGATCTCCTGTGAGGAATGACACACAACCACCAACAGTTTCTGTCAATTTACATCAAGATGAGATGGGGGTGAGCGAGAGGAGGGTCGTGACTGCAAGCTGGCACAACTACCCCACCTAGTGTCGATGAATTGTTACTGCATGAAGCATACAAAAAGTTTCTTCCACAAGTGGGTTGTAAGGATCTGGGAGTAACGATGTGTCACATAGAGACATTCCCGATTGACTGCATCTCCCTTGGATTATCAAACTGAAAGGAGGACTTCATAATTGTGGTTTTCAAGCCCAACCCACCTCAAAGATCAAAATCACAATACAATAAACACATTCTGGCATCACTGTCGCTGGTTTATTTTCAAATACAAAAACAATGGAGGTCGGCTGACAGCAGAGGTCCACAGGAAGTATTTACAAAATGTGTATCTACAAGTAGGAGGGGAATAGTTGCATTTAGCTTTCCAAAATGGGCAGATAGAGAAAGTGTACAAGTATAGAAATTTCATCAAGATCCACAGAGGTCAGAGCCAATTTGCATGTAGTAACTGATGGGTTTACAAGGGATCGCTGCAGCCACTTTGTTGCTCAAGTTACAAGTCTCTGACATCTGCTTTGCTCCACCATCTCCCTTTTGATCTGTATGCCACTTAAGAGGCCTCCTCATCGATCTTGGGGGCCAAGTAGTATTTCACGTGTCCAATGTCGGCGATTTTGTACTCCACAACTGTGGGGAGGGAAAGAAGACAATCATGTTGAGTTTTTGTTGGATAGCCACCCTCAGCTCAATGCTTAGACATGCTGCCACCTACCGAGTGGAATATCTGGAGACATGCTGAGGGTGACCGTCTTGGACAGTGGAGTAGCCTTGGTGAAGAAGTTCAAGTAGTTGAGGGCGAAGATCAGTTGGACGGGCTCATTCATCTCGATGGTTACCTAAAAAATACAAAAAGTTTTTATGAGTGGGTTCAGATTACAAGCTCTCATTGTTCAAGAGCTTCACAAGGGGTCTGGACACTCACCGCCTCCTCTTCTTTGTCCACGTTGCTGGTCTGGGACAGCTTGATGTTTCCTGTGCCAAGCTCTCCCGTGGCTGAGAACGTCACTCCGTCCTTTGCACAGGAGATCATGACGGCGTCTCCAATCTGCGACAGGTCGCGGCAGATGCGGGCAAACTCTCCAGAGGGCATCTTAACCACAAAGCTGTATTCTTGCTCCTGTAGGAATGCAGATGATCAGGAAAAATGGGCTTCAAGACAACAGCAACACCAAACAGAAGAGACCTGAGAGGAGATACCTACTGGAATACCCAGCTGCTCCACATCCAAGTCCATCAGTTTCATTTCAAAGTCAGACACTTTCTCCTGGTCTGGAAGAGTAAGGACAAAGTATTGACGACACAGTTGGAGGTACTTGGCACCAACTGTCATGTCACTTTTCATCATACAGCATAAATAATGTTGAAAACTCACTCAGTGTTTCAAACACAAGGGCGAGTGTGTCGGCATCGTCCTCTGCTCTGAGGGTGATGATGTCATCATTTCCAGCACACTTCAAGATCTTCGACATACTAAATTGAGAAACATAATAAAAAAGTTAATTCCATAAAGAACACAAGAAATTAAATGGTTGAAAGGTTCATCATAGTGACTCCTTTCAAAGGGAGGAATTTGTTTATGAAGTATGTAATTTGTGTACTCTTAACAAAACAGCATTATCACCTAAGTTAGCAAAGAATTAATATATCTTATCTCAGCGATATGCATACAGAGATGTGTACATGCATACAATCACTTTATTTGCGTAAGTGTTTATTTCTCACAGTTTTCAAAAGACTTTTAGAGTTTTCATATAAGTCATCACATAATGGTACCAAAAAATAAAAATAAATCGCGAAATTGTAAGTTTGTGTTGATATTTTCAACCGATTATCAGCAAGTCCCCCCGGTGGCGGGAGCGGAAGTGGGAGTTTCGCGGGTTCAATTCGGTTTGGCGCCAAAGTTACCGGCAACCAATTTGGCGCTCAGATGACGTCACTGACAATGCAATTCCTTAAGTCGCATATGGTAATGCATAACACTACGTAACAACAAAAATAAAACTATTAAACACGATAAATTTTGAATATAGCGGTTGGCGCGGCCAAGTGTGACTAAGGGTTAACTTAAAGTGCCGGTAACTTGGACAGGCATGCCCGGGCAAATCCGCCATGATGGCGACCCGCTTTGTCATCCTTCTGCCCGTTGTTTCAGCGAGAAAAGCTGTGGACGAGGCTCAACTACTGGTGTCAATGCAAAAAGCGAAAACCCAACACTTCCAACAACACATACGTACAAGAAACACTATGAAGTGTTACTTGAATACCGATAACTGTATCTATCTGGCTAGCTAGCGTGTCACTTAAGGTGTTCGGGAGCGGAAAATGAATGCAGCGAAACTACCTAACAGCACAAAATTTAACAATAACCAAGCGAAATAACTAGATAAGCCAAGTTGTGGGTAACATCGCTCACCTGCTGAGGTTGACCCCCATGGCGAGATTTCTATCGCAGCGGTAAGAGTCGAAGCCGTCGCTGCGTAGGGTAAGCTGGACTAGGGAGACGTGAGACGAGTCCATGCTTTGCAAAGAGATGCCGGACGAACCGACGTCCCAGCACGCCTCGGTGATGAGGTCTTTCAGAGCCTCCAAGACCTTCTTCAGGATGGATCCCTGCACCAGGCGAGCTTCGAACATTTCTGCGTTGTTGGCAAGTGCGTCTTTCGAACGAAAACTAAAATATGGTGCTCCGAGGTGGCGCCTTGAGTTCCCCTCACGTTTTGAAGCTATGAACTCCTGGGGGGAGCGATGTTAAAACAAGATCTTGGAAAGTTGTAAGGTGAGAAGGGGGAAAGGACAACTACTCCCTCTAAAAAGAGCGGCTAGTGAGGAGTGAGCGCGCCAATGTCAGTTTTTAATAACAAAAGTCTTCTACGTCATTTCCGCGTTCTTGAAGGAAGTGGCGTCGCTTTGTTCATGACCCACGATTTCAGACATATTGGTGAGGTCGGCTCGGCTGCCAGTGTCTAGTATTTCAATTGGAGAAAGAACTACAAATATGGTAGATAACGTTGTTATTAATATCTGCCACTTCTACTGAAGAGTAAAAGTAAAAATATCAATACATAAATTATGTGTTACTAGTTGTAAGGATCAGAATTCAAAACAAAAGCTTGTGATCGATCATTAGCAAATATTTTTTTTAATTCCTGATGAGCCCCACTTTTGTGGTTACCATTGCAAATGTCTGAAAACATACAGATTACGCACACGTGACATCTATATGATTCTCGTGTGTTTATTTTGGCTTACTTCTCTTTACGGCCAACCTCTGCATCTGCCCTGTCGCTCATTTCTGTCCATCACCACATCATTCTCTCTGGTCTGCGGCCTTCTGAGCATCTTTATTTGAGCAAACTCAATCTTAATCTTAAATATTTCCCTCCATTGTCTCTTTGCCTCTGCATGCATTAAAACCATTCAAATTTTAGTGTTCTGATTCCAAGCCACCCAACCCTGTCCGCCTCTAAACGTAGTTTCTTAAGCCTGTTCATCACCATCACCATCATCATATTCGGGGCTGTCCAACCAAATCAAACATACACATGCACATTGGCAAACACCGACCAGCTGTATGTTCACGTTTCTTGCGATTCACTGCTCTGGAGGTCAACATCCGTGCCGCCCAGCTTCAAAGTCTCGATCTTCTCCCTCAGGTCCTGGCAGGCATTGACCGTGTTCTCAAAGTCCAACAGCAGCACTCTGTTCCCGCGCAGACCGCAGTGGTCCTTCAGCCTCAGGTTTTCCTTCTGCAGCCTGTTGCAGAGCTGCCTCATCCCGTTCAGGACGTCCCTCTGTCTGAGCATCCGCGCCTCCAGCTCGGCCAGCTGGACCTTGTTGGCCTGAACCGTCACTTTCATGGCTTCCAGCTTCTCCTTTACTTTCGGCAAGAGCTGTGCCGGAAAATGCAAGTAAAAGATCTTAATTATGGATTCTGTGACACTGGTTTCTTGAATCTCATCTATTTATCGTATCCCTCATCCCTCCACTCACCTGCGATGTACTCTTCATCTCCTTGTACACCTTCACCGACAACCGGCGCTGCTTCTCCTTCTTCTTCTTGCCCTCTGGGCTGTATATGGCCTGGATCTCCATCTTGTTGTTGGCGTTGCTGGTCTCATCTTCGGCTGTCTGGATTTCCGCTTTCAGCCTGCTGATTTTCATTTTGAGCTTGAGGTGTTTGATGCGCATTTGGATGAGCGTGTCCTGCCGCTGCTGCTCAAAGGTCTGGATGGCCCTCACCTTGGCCCGGGCCGCATCCCTGTTCATGTGCCGGACTGCAAGAGCCACTTCTTGTTTCAGAGCCATGAGCGAGCGCCACTCTGCTTCCACCTGAGGATCGACACCGTCAGAATCAATACTCTGGATCAATGTTTTGACACTTTTGTATCTCAAACAAGCTGACAAAGTCTTTCTCTACGTAAATTCTATGTAATCTATGTGAAGTTAACATAGATTAGACAGCAGTGTCTCTGTCTGTGGGGACCTTGTCTGGATGGAAAGCTAGTTGAAGTCCTGTCTCAGACCAAAAAATATGGAGGCCAGACTAGTAGCTTGAGGGATTCCTTGAGGGAATCCCCTACTGCACGACATCGCAACTGCGATTTTTTTAATTGTGTGTATTTGCGTGTCATTGTGTAGATGTGTCATTTCCATAAATGGGTGCAAATGGTAAATTTCCCCATGGCAGGGTCAATAAAGTGCAACTTTCTTTCCTTCTCTTCATAAACACTCTGCGGCCTTTGGACCACGTGACCCACCAAAAACTGCTTATGTTCCGTCTCAACCTTCAGCTTGTCAGCCCGTCGCCGGATGTCCTCCGACTTGCCGACGAAGCGATACTTGAGCTCGGTGAGGAGGTTGATGTTGTTGAGGTACTCCTGGTACGGCACTGTGATGAAGTCCCTCTCCGACGTGGCCCCAGTGTGGAAATACTCCACCAACTTCATGTGCAGCTGGGCGCTGTACGGCCGGGCTCTCTCCTCCTCCGCCGTGAGACGCTGCAGCTCCTTCAGCTGCTCTTCGTAGTCATTTTCTTTGGGTGAATGAAAAGCCTCCACCGCCTCCTCTTTTTCATCCTCATCCTCCTTCTCCTCCGCATGACTGGCCTCTTCCGCTCCGGTTTCTCGATCCGGTGCGGGAGATCCGTCCCCTTTCTTCTCATTCATCTCGTCACCCTCCAGTTCCTCCTTGGTGGGGCTGGTATGACTCCCCGGAGGCTCATCTGGTTGGTCAGTGTCTGGCACCTTGCTGTTTTTTTCGTCACCCTTTTCTGCATCGTTTGCGGGAGGAACCTCAGATTCGCCCCCATTATCTGGGGTTTGGCCAGAATCGACCTGTGGTGCCTCCTTCTGCTCCTTCTCCTCCCGATCTGCCTCGTCTTCCTTGTGCTCCTTCTCCTTCTGATCTGGCTCCATCACGTCTCAAGCATGAAAAGAGGCGCTGACATCTGGAGGCTGAATACAGTGGTACTCAACTTGCCACGAGCGATGAGGTCGCTGAGTTCTGATGACATAACAGGCGATGATGTCATGGACAAACTACAATATAGCGGGAGAAATAGTCAGTTGGGGGGATCTTTTAATCCTAGCAGGCTTTTGTCGTTTATGTTATTGCATTAAAAAACATTATGCAGACATTCACGGAGTTAAATCAATAACTGATACCATGTATAATTTTGCCATCAGCAAGCTGGACTCCAAATAGAGTAATTCTTTGCCCACAGTTCCTGAGTGTGTGAATGTGAATGTTAGCAAGGTAATTGCATCACATTATTGAGTGCATAATGTGGAATCTCTAGGCAATTACAATCACTGTATGCTCCATCAGATCATGCAATGCATCTCAAAACGTGTTTTGTAACCCCTGGTAACACCATTGATGGTCACATCGATGGTCTCTGAGGGAAAACAACAAATCCAAAATATGCAGCAAGTAAACACACACAAATTGTGCACATCACTGTCCCTAAACACACGCAGGACCATACCATGTAGAAAAGCTGGTAAACTGTAGTGCTGACATGTGTTACACGATCGTTACCTCAAAATAATCACTGAATGGTTATTAAGTTATCGTGCTTCAGGTATCCTGGTCTGGATTTAACAGCTCCTGGTCCCGTGACCAGCCTACAGGGCCTCTGCATCCCAGACAGGGTGTTGGCGACTCATTCCAATGGACCTCGCGGTGGTGTAATGGTGTTTAAATCTCTGTCAGGACATGATAGGCCTCATTCCAGCCAACACTTTCTGCCCCCAACTCCCACTTTGTCTCCATTGTCGTCCAACTGAATACCCTCGTCATGAAGATGGAGGAGAGTAATTTCGGGCCTCTGCTGCGTGTTGTCCTATGAGTTTGTGGTTTAGGTTGGAATTACTGCGCTGTATCTCCTTCAGTGTTCCAGCACCGAATCTCTTGAGTGACGGTCATGAGGGGAGGCAATTATTGTCCAGCAGAGTTCCCAGCCAGCTGCTTTCCATCTAGAAACTCTCCTGTGACAGAGGCCGTACAGCTCAGAGCAACAGCCTCACTTAGAATATCAATTGGTGGAAACATTTGCGAAACTGGACCAACACTCTCCATATATTGAAGGGTTTAGACCCTTTTTCTTCAGTTGTCGCCTCCCCACGGTCTCTTAGTACAGCAAAGACCAAACAACAGTGTCAGCAATGTCAAAGCAGTTACAACAGATGCTGCAGGTAATATGTGACAAGGTGGTCAAGTCGGCAACATCGCACTCAGCACACATTTTATCAAAGATTTCAGATTTAAAGACCAAACATCAATCTCCAAAGTTTGCTCCTGCTCCCTACTCAGCCTGTTGGGATATAAGGTAACAAAGCCGCAGTAAACTGGAACAAACACAGATATTCCCTTTGAATGGAATGATGGTAAATCTCACAGGGATCAGATTAGATCTGCAATAAGTGAGCAAAGACAAAAGATATGGCTTTATAGTAAGGGTGTGCACGGAGAGTTATTGGAGCAAGAATATTACTTTGTAGATATGAAGGAGCGGATAGAGATGCAGCAAGGACATAGAGGACTCCTAAAAACGTGCCTGTGGTGCTCAATGCAACAGCCCGTACGTACTAGAACGAGAACAGATGTCGGGGTTCATGTTTTAAAACGACAGATTAACAGTCAGAATAGAGCTTTTGGCAGCAGTGAGTGATTAAATGTGTGAGATGACAAGTAAAAGTGTCGTCTCTATTTCTAGATGGCACAGCTGGAGGCGGCGACGAAAAAGCTGGGGGTTCGTGGTCCAAATCATAGTGATTGGCAGCCAAGACGCAGAGAGGATGCAGATAATGACAACGTCTCACTGCAAAATCAAGCCGCAGATGATGTTTTGTATGAAATGTTCACAAGGAGTGAGGAGAATCCGATTGAGCCACTTAGATGACCGGGCAGATCTCTCCATGAAAGGATCAGACCGATTATGTGATGACAGCTGTGAATGCAGCTCAGGAGATAAAGGGAACAGAGGTAGTGAGAGATGAACTGATGGAAGCTGATACAAAGTATGATTAAACCATTATTATCGCTATTGTCATTTTTACATTTCAGTCACAAACTGAAATGACAGCGTTCAAAAAAACTATTCGTTTGCATGGATGTTTATTTTGATGTGATCTGTTGTTGATTTTGATTGGAAAGTTTAGAAACACATTTTAGAACAGCCTATCAGTATGATCTGCTGATTATTATTTTACTTTTTATTTTATGTTTTATATCAGTAATTTATGAGAGAAATCTTTTAATTGAAAAAAAAGATATCTCATTGTCAATGTTCTCATATTGTTGTATGGTGGCTTGGAGAAGCTCTTGGCGAGATAATTGAGCAGAAAATATTGAAATATTACATCACATTTTCAAACAATAAAATTAAGTCTAGTTATTGTAAGTGAACATCCTGCAGTACTTAAAAAGTTGAAATTTAGTTGCAAAAAAATCCAAAAAAGATTAGGGATTTTTTTCAGGGGTCCATAGTTCTTGTCCTGACCACTTGGGGGTGCTAGAAGATATCTCCGTATGATGTGGTGTGAATATGTAGTAGTGAGACGCTGACAGTGTCTTGGATGGAATGTTGTGGTGGATTGTGGAACTCTTGAGGTCCGACCTGACAGAATAGCAAGATTCATTATGTACACGTGAAGTTTCCACGTGCTGAGACATGCCACATTCCACCGTCAGCACCAAACCACGGTTGGAGCCAGCTCCCACCAGAGCAGCATCCTACCGGGACAAGGAGGTGGAACAGAGTCCAAGGGTCAAGACTGAGTGGAACGCCTGGTGCCGGCTTGAGTGCCGTCAGGTGCATCGCGACCTCGCTGTGGGTCCAAGCAAACTCTCAGCAGGAGACAGGCCTGAGACAAAGGCCTGGCTTTGATTTCAGATCGTCATCGATGCCAGATGACCAGTAGGTTGCACATACGTGGCCTCGTGGTTAGGACGTGGACTTCGAATCAAAAAGTACCCTACATCCGGGGTTCGCGTCCTACCCTTGGCTAGGATGAGGGGCCTCCAATCAAACCTACCCTCAGCCTGGGGGTTCAGGTCCGTACCTTGTCAGTGCCTTCCAAACCAAACTCAACAGCATCTCTTTAATTTCCTGGCTCACAAGACGAACGGATCAATAACGTACCAACCTAAATGGACCAAAATCCTCAACATACTCAAACAGTCCTTTAATTTCCAAACCAGTCGACAGATATGCACATCAGCTTGGGACAAAGGTGTCTGAAAAGTAAACTTTATTTTGCAAGGGAGTGATTGTTTTGATTAATTGATAGACAAGACACACGCCAATAACCAGAAAACCATGTACTGAGTTTCCCCCACCCACACACTCATACTGCCCTCTATCCCCCGAGTATTAACTGATTCAGAATACCCTAAAAAGAAAAAAGAAGAGTAAAGCGAATAGGACGGACATGACATGATCTTGGACAGAATGCAGAGCGATGAGGTGAGACATCACCACCGTCTGCCTCCAGTTTGGAAGTACTGCGGTTTCAATTTGGGCGGAAGTTTAAAAACCAGCGCGGCAGGGACCGGGCACAGTGTGTGTGTGTGTGTTTTAAATCATGCCAGAGAAGATGTATTTGGTTGCCATGGCAACGATGGGGGCTCCTGTGGGCACACCTGGGAATGGACCGCTGGACCCGGCAATGTCCACGTGGGAGTAAGGCAGAGGGTTGGCAGAGTCCACGCCGTACTGTGGGGGGGACACACCAAAACTAAGTTAAGGACATTAAACTGTATATTTCCTACACGCTCACGCCGTCTGATGATGTCACCTCGTCCAGGCCAGATGTCATGATGAGGAAGGCCGCGGGGGTCTGATGTCCCCGAGGGGTGGCAGAGGACGGCAGGTTGTTGCACTGCAGGATGTCCTCGTACTCCGACTTGCCCTTGTGGAAATCGTAGTCCTCCCTGCGGATTCTGGACACCTCAAACACGTCACCCAGCACGTCCCCAGCTGTGTGTTGGAAAGGAGACACACACACACAGAGAACACACACACACATTACTGCAGTGTATCACCAGCATCCCAGGCCAGATGGAGGGTGTCAAGTCATTTTCAATAAACAGTATCACACTGGACATTATTGTCCTGTATGTTACTGCAATGGTAACCGAAAACATTTCAGATGTCTTCATTTTGAATTTTATAGATATTTTACATCTCCTGATCCCTGATATGAAACAAAGGTTCTCTCACCTCTCTGCCACTGAGCGGCGTTACCATTGCGGTGGGCGGGGCCATTATCCAGGATGATCTATAAAAACATCCCAAACAAACTTAGGCTGACTGGTCACCGTTAGCATAGCGCACTTGCCTCTGTGTGTGTGTGAACTTACAGAGTATTCTGGTCCCATGGCTCTGATGGCATGTCCGGTCAGAGTGGCAATGGTGAAGATCTCAGGGTTTTTCTCCAGCACAGCCTACAAGAGCACATCATGCACATGTTGGGAGGACATACACACACGGACACACACACTAAGCCAGGGGTGTCATACTCTTTTTCACTGAGGGCCACATTAGCATGGCGGTGGCCCCTAAGGGGCCACATATCAATGGTAATTACTAAGGAAGTATAAATATAATTCAATGTTAATTATAAGTATTCATTTTGAAATAGCTAAATATCAGAAATATTGCTAATATTAGCAATTTTTTTTGTTCAATTTACAAATATCCCATTTGAGCAAATATAAAAATATGCTAAGTCTTTGCAATAACTGTGCTGCAGTATCTTGTATTTTATCAGGAAAAGAAACCTGAATTAATCAACAACTACCAATCAATAATCAAACAAGTCAACAACCTGGTTCCCTCACTTGGGCCGCGCTCATGTTTCTTGACAAGCTTATATTTTACAAAGTGTGTATCTGGTCTGGGCACAGCTGCGTCACTTTACAAGTAACATGATTCACGTGCTTTCTGGGAGATGTAGTTTACGGGTCAATGCACGTTAAAATGAAGGAGAAAAAGTCACTCAAGTGCTCGGGGGCCACATAAAATGATCCAGTGGGCCATATTTGACCCCCGGGCCTCGACTTTGACGCACTAAGCCACTAACTGAGGTGGCCCGGGCCTCTCTGATGCTCTGACCTTCTCCTTCATCTCACACAGCAGGTCGGCCATCACCATGCGTCCCTCGGCGTCAGTGTTTCCCACTCTCACTCTGCGATTAGCGCGTGACACCACCAGTTCATCAGCAACGTAGCAGTCTAGGAACACAGACGCACACACACACGGCAACATAAGCAAGGCTGCCGTCACACACATGGTGGGAGGGGTGGCGAAGAGGAGGAGTGGATCCCACTGACCTGCACCTACGCTGTTCCTCACCATGCCCATGGAGCCGACCACCTTCAGGTGATTTGGCTTCAGCTTGGCAAGAATCTAGAGAAGATGAAATGAGGTGAGGTGAGAGAGGAGCCAAGGGAGTGAGACAAACTTCTGGAGTAGGTCAGGTGTCAGGTGGGCCCCTGTTTGCAGGGGTACTATGGGGTATGAGGTCTCACTCCTACCTGGAAGAAACCAGCCACAGCAGCAGCGCCGCACTTGTCCCTGTGCATGCCAGCCATGTGACCTCCAGCCTTGATGTCAGCGCCACCTGTGTCGTAGGTGATACCCTGTCGAAAACAAGGTACACACACACTCAGATAAACACTAAGTCAAGCAGACAAGAACCGACCCGATTTACTGAGTCATCACATGTGGAGCCATTGTTGTTGCGGCGTTGGATGCAGGTACAAAAATTCGAAAATATTCCCGTCTCACCTTTCCCACCAGCATGAGGGTCTTCTGGATGGGTCCGTCTCCACAGTAGTGCAGCTTGATGACTCGGCCCTGGTGACGCGGCACGGCTGCGGAGGGAAGTGAAAGTAAAGAGGAATTCGACTCTCGCCGCCTTTGAAGGAGCGATAATGATTAGGTGTGTTGTTTTCATACCATTAGCGCAACGGTTGACAGCAGCCAGGCAGGGATACTGCTTCTCCAAATACTCCACATTACTGAGCACTTCCACCTGGAACAACCACCACGTAAACTCAATTCTTATTTCTGTCCATGACACTTGCCAAAACCAACAAAGCAGCCACACACAACTGCATTGTTAGCGCTAGCAACGGATACTTCAGGTTGGACTACCTTGACAGGACTGTCTTTGAACAGCTCCGTCACGTACTCTGCCACGCGGGGAGCCGCCATCCGCTCTGGGTCTGAGCCGCCGATGTCGCGGTAGACCAGTCTAGGGGAGAGAGAGAGAGAGAGAGAGAGATAGAGAGAGAGAGAGAGAGAAGGAGCGCTGCTGTCAAGCAGGGGGACTGTGAGACAGGAGCAGGCGTGATGTGAAACATGGAGGTGTGACTCTGACCTCCCGCTCTCCAGGGCGCTTGCCTGCACCACCAGATTGGGCCCCTGGTCCTCCTTGGCCACCCACAGCCCCAGAATGCTGGCTTTGCATTGGCTGGTTTTGATGTTCGCCTCCCTCACCTCCAGTGGCTTGAAGGGGAAAAGGAGGAATGGGTGATTTAGGTTTGGACAGAAACGTGGTGGTGG